>JABUQX010084741.1:0-17500 GCA_015478945.1 Trachelipus rathkii | reverse complement strand
TGTGTGGGTTTGATGGTGCAAGAAGGAATTATTGTATTTGGGGATGAGGTCATTACGTAAGGAGGTTGAAGAACACGAGGTAAATCTAACAGGTAAAGGTAAAAATTTCTGGTTGAAATGATCAAAAAACGTAGGCGAGGAAGAAGTGATTGCTTGGATCTTGGAAGTCGTTCACAGTGTGCGCAAATCGTTTATAGACCAGTAATACGTATACATTTCGAGGGATTGGGAAGGAGAAGCCAGTAAAGTTTCCCTTATATATAGGGCTAACTGTAGGAAATTATAGGGGGAATTTAGTTTACTTGATCGTGATAAATGTAGGGAAGATATATGCTGAGTATTTTTGGTCGAAAGAGAGCGCCGAGTGACTGAAGGACTGATTCGCGGTGAGCGAACAATGGCTGCTTTATCAGAGTCGGTAGAGGATGCTGGGATTCAAAAATCTTTCTACATTCGAAAAAGCCACCATGATTGAGAAATAATGACGGGAGAAGAGTAAAAAAATAGTAATTAAGGTTTTGTGGAGATTTGCAACAGGTGTATAATAGGATTATAGGGAAGCTCTATGGCAGAGATGTTAGATTGATATATTGGTGTATAAGGTCAGGTAGGCTTATTGAATCGGAATCAAAAGTATCATATGGACGATAGCTGGAAGCAGTGATTGTAAGAATAAATGGTAGTGAAAGTGATTGGTTTAATATTAATGACGGATTGAGGCAGGGATGTGTTATGTCTCCCTGGTCATTCAATTTGTATATAGATGGTGTTATGAAAGAATTAGAGGTGAAAGTTGGCAGGGGATGGTGTTAAAATGATGGAGAATGAAACAGAGTGGAGGGTGCCCTACTTATTATATGCGGATGATTTGGTTTTGTGTGGCGAATTTGAAGAAAGTTTGATTGGATTGATAGAGAGATTTGGCAGGGTGTGTAAAAGGAGAGGTTTGAAAGTAAACGTAGATAGGAGTAAGGTTATGGTTGTGAATGAGGATAGTCCTCGGTGTGAAGTTATGTTAGATGGTGAGGAGCTGTAACAAGTGTCTGAATTTGAATATTTAGGATATATGTTGGATGAAAGGGGAACGGATGATGCAGAGTGTAGTAGGAAAGTTGTGAATGGCAGGAAGGTGGCTGGTGCAATTAAATCTTTGGTGGATATAAAGGGACTAAGTCTTGAATGCGCTAAGGTCTTACATGAGGGTTTGTTGTTACCTATGTTAATGTATAGTAGTGTGATACTATGGTCTGGAATAGGAGGTAAAGATCTAAAGTAAAATGTGTTCAGATGGACAATCTTAGGTGTGTGTTAGGTGTGAGTAAGAATTTATAAAAATGAGGAGCTGAACGTCATAAGAGGTGTGTGGCTGAGTGAAGCATTAAGGTAAATGAGAGAATAATAAAAGTATGTTGAACGCATGCGTTTGGTCATTGGAAAGTATGCGATGAAGTTCGGTTGGCTTAAAGTCGGATAATAATGTGGTTAGTGTGCTGGGAATCTACTGTGCTGGGGACTGAAGAAACAAGTGGGATCTGTAGTCAGAGTTAAAAAGGAATGCCTGAGAGAGAGGAATGTGAGTTTGGAGAGGCAAGAAGAAAGGTGCATAATAGGACTGAATGGCGGGAGTATTTGTGACGAGGTGGTATGGTGGGGCCAGCTTCGGCCAAGATGAACTCGCCATATTGACGAAGTATGCATTAGTGAGGCGTCCCATCGCGTCCCGTGAGCTGTACGGGTGGATTTCTGATCTGCACTGTGTTCTCACTAAAAAAACGGTATTAAAGGGCAGGCGGTAAGGAGCTGGGCTTTCTTTTCGACTTCCATGTCAAATCATTCTTCTACATACTTTTCATGATTTCCGGTGAACATGTTTTCGCACCTTCGCACCGTTTTGGGACGAAGAGTGGTGATTGATTATTATAAGATACTATATATATATATATATATATTATAATATACTATATATATATATACTTATATATAGCTATAATATATTATACCTAATATATATATAATATATATATATATATATATATATATATTATATATATATATATATAAATATATAATATTATATATATTATTCTGGTCTCAGCTGTTTGGAGGCTTCGACGCAGTTTGTCAATATGAAGATTTGTCCTTAGCATGATGTACTATAGGGCGACAGGCTCAGCAACCGGAACCTTCACCTTCTGCAGACCTTTCTTCTTCCCATCGAACAACGTCTCCAAACGGATCCTCTGGAGAGTCTGGGAGACGAGTTTTGACGCCTAATGGAAGAAGATTGTAGTTCTTCAACTGATAGGTGGTAAGCCTTAGTTGAGCGTGTCGTATTCGACGGACTAGAGGTCGTAATCCCATGGAAGACCCGCAGAGCAATATCGCCTTCTAATCGAGTGTTTATAGGGTTTGAAAGTTTCGGGCCCAGAAGAAGGCGGAAGATGTGGACCAACTGAACATGGCGAAAGCCCCTTCCTGAGAGTTGTTAGAGATTATAGTATATCATATAATATCATTATATATATATATATACTATATATATATGTCACTTATATATATATAATGAATCTTAAAATATATATATATATAATTAATAAATTTCAATACTAACGTTAAAAAATATTAATATCAATATATATTGACAGTTTCATCATTCAGAGTGCACATCATTTTGTCTCATATTTCATTCTTTCTTTCTTTCTTCACCTTCCTCTTTGACCCCAAGATTGGGAGGTACAGGTGCCTGTACAAGCATCGCAAGAAAAGAAGAGCAGCTAGGGAGAACATGACAAACGTCGAAAAAGAAAGCCCAGCCTTACCGCCCCCTCTTCACCATTAATGTGAGAGCTCGTCACAGACAGAAAAATCCACCCCGTAGAGCAACGTCCCCCCCGCGACGGACCTTCACTATGGTAAATCGTCAATGTAAGGCGTTATCATAACCGCGTTCGTGGCCCGGCGGCTACGCCACTCAAACCATCACCCCCTCACAAAACTGTCCGCTCATTCCCTCCTTATTAGCACCTGTGTTCTCGCCTCTTTGCCAAACTCACATTTTCTCTCCTCCAGACATTCCTATATTACTGACTTCAATCCACTTTTTCTTCGTCTCCAAGCCGGTCGATTCCCAAAACACACGTCACCACTAATACATCTTCTTAACCAACTGACTGATCATTCCATCCTTGCAACATGACAAAACATTTTGAATTTGCATCTACTATCCTTTGCCACCTTGATTTATACCAGTAAGTCTCTAATACGTTCCCTCTCATTTACTATCAATTCTTTGCACAACCTAACACGGCCCTTATTTGTGTCCATCTGAACACAATTGAACTTTAGATCTATACTCTTATCCAGACCATAGTCTCACTACTATACAAAAACACTAAAAACATACTCTCATATAAGACCCTAGCGCACTCAAGAACTACTAGTCCCTTTACATCCACAACGATTTAATGAAACAGCCACCTTCCTGCCATTCACAACTCTTCTACTACACTCTGCATCGTCCGTTCCCTTTTTATCCAACAAATATCCTAAATATATTTAACTCAAACACTTGTTCCAGTGGTATTATATTAATATATTATAATATATATATATATATATATTATACCTCTATATATAATAATACTATATATAATATATATATATAAATAACCTAACATAATATATATATATAATTATATATAGATATATATATATATATATATATAACATATATATATTATATATAATATATATATATATAATATATATTAACTATTATACTAATATCTAATATATGTGTCGGCCTCCTTGGCGCAGGAGGTTGACTTCCCCTGACAGTCATACGACGAGACGCTGGTTCAATTCTCCGCGTATCAGGTTGAAGTTTTGTCTACCTGGGCGGCGAGAAATTATAACGACTGCGAACCCACGTTCGGTGGCGCTGTTTTGGAAGATAGCCGCGAAAAAAGTCGCATTTTCCTTTAGTCAGTCCCCCGTGTTTACCCTCTGATAGAAGGGGATAAAAGCACGTTTAAAAGGTTAGTTCTCATAATATATATATATTATACTATATTATATAATATATATATATATTAATACTATATATATATATAATATAGTACATTATATATATTATTATATATATATATAAATATATATTAAATATATATATATGTACTATATATATATATATATATTACTATATACCATATATATATATATATTATATATATAACATTAAATATATATTATAATAATTATATAAATAATAATATTATAATAATAATATATTATAATATATATATATTGTATCTTCAAGAATTGAATATTCTTTACAATGTTTGATTTTGTTGATATATTAGGACTAAATAAAGTGTGTGTGTTGGATTTTTTTTCGAGCCGAGTCTTTTCAGTCTTTTGACTTGTCCTTTACTGTATTGAGCTGCTGCTTATTCTTGTCATGCTCGACACTTTTGAGGTTAACCAAGTAGGTCTATGCTCATTTGTAAAGTGTGTTTAAATGATCTAACTTAAGACAATAGATATCTTCTGCAATCGTTACACTGAAAGTAGCAACTTGTAGTTGATCACATTAACACAATTACATAACTAAAACCTTTAGGTTATGCTTTACCATTCACATTCACCTTTAGGAGGTCAAGTTAGTAGTTAATTAATTTGTAATGTAATAACATAGGCGAATCTTGGGAACTCAATAAATAAATACTAGTAGTGTATTTCATTTACGCATTTTAAATAGTGAAAATTTTAGCCAATGTCTTAAAATCACATTTTGGACATGACTTATGGAATATATACTATATATATATATATATAACCTATATATTATTTCAATCCCTTCTTTCTAGATTACCAATTTGGGTATCTATATAAACTATAACATATATTATAATATAGTATATTAATTGTTTAAAGAAAAAATAAATCAAATATAAAATAATACTAATTATATATATATACAATATAACTAATAATATACACATATACATATAGTATCTAATAATAATAATAAATCTGTCAATTAAACCCCTAGTATTATAATAAACAATCAGCAATAGTTTATTTTTATTTACAATACATCAACACTTGCTAAAACTGTTCTACAAACAATTAAAGTGCGCGTATCGTATGCACTAGAAAACATTACAAGAATGAGATTCAACAAGTTCTTATCTAACTCTAAAATCTTCTTAAACATTTTAATAGTTATTATAGTGAACATTAATAAGTGAAATAATTGTTGATAGAAAGTTTTAAACCAAGTGTTGATGTATTAAATAAAAATAAACTATTGCTGATATTGCTTTAATAATAATAACTGGAGTTAATTATGACAATTTCATACATATTGTTTATACACATAAACAGATAGGTGGACCTAAAAACAAAAGAGGTAAAACTCGGCCATGGTAATATCACACTAACTATATCAATATAATATATAAAAGAGGTATATACATAAATATACTAATTATAATAAATATCATAAATATGAAATAATACTAATATTATAGGTATATACCTTACTCAATAACTATAATAACTATATTATTTATGTTTTACGTATAATTATTAAGTTAAACAAATGAATAATACCTATTATTTCCTGACTTAAATATCTTTTAAAGGTCATACTAATACTAAATAATATATTATATATCATATGAATATAGATATAATATACCCACATATATACTTATATTACAATATCTGAAATATGCAAAGCAGCAATGCAGCGCGATAGCTAATTAATACAGAAAAAATTGTATATAATGTAATATATACAGCTATATAAAAATTCAACCTCACTTATATATATATAACCCGTTATATATATTACGATAAAAAAAAATTACTTATCACTTATATATTATATATAATATATATAATAAAAGACACCTTGATAATATAATTATATATATAATATATAATATATACCCTATACTAATAATATACCTTATATATATAAGATATATATATTTATAACTAATTTTAAAAAAATCATCTATAATTATATATATATATATAATATATAATAATATATTATATATCATATATATATATACTGATACTATATAATATATCCTGGTTAGCAGTACTCATATTGAAATTTTGACACTGAATCCAATAAACTAGTTTCATGAAACGGGTCAATGAGAGTTTTGATAGCATTCTAGTTTTCCAACAGGAGCTTTGCGTGTTATGGAGACTGTTACAGATTTTGTTTTTGAGTTTTGAAAAAAATACAGATGACTGGTGCAGGATCTGTAATTGTCCAAAAGCGAGGAAAAATATGTTTGACATAGGTTTGTCTATTTCATTAATGTGTTCCCTTTCTTTGTGATTTTTTCTCCAGTCAGGTTTATCAAGAATTCAAAACCTATGGAAACATTTTAGTGATGCTTTTGTATAATCCTCTGACCAATTGAAATTTTGAATTGAACAAGTAAATTTCATTTACTATATATTTTTAATCACGAATTATATCCAACCGCAAACGTCTATTTTTTTTTTCTGTAGAGTTGCACATAGGTCATTGCAGTTTGCTAGAACATGTTTTACGCCATGTTACATGTCACACTAACTTGTAAATAACTAGATTAGGATAAATGAAATTGTGGATGCAAGCAAAATATTAAATTTTAGCTCTGATCTCTGTTGCATATCATGTTACATAATACAAGGATCAGAATAGGTGTGGACAAAGGTGGAGTGCTTGTGGGACTTTCTTTCTACACTTTCTCACCCCTTCTCTCTTCATCTTATTCACTACAGGTTTTTCCTAGACCACTTGTACAGTCTGCAAATCTTCCTCTATTTTCTTCTCTTCCTTAGATGATAGCATTTTTTAAACTAAGTATTAGGTCATATCCGCTGTGTGCTGATACGTGATCATGATTTATGTATGTTCTTTTGTATTGTCATGTGGTTCAATACCACTAGCGCTATTAAAAAAAAAAAAAAAGTTAAACATTTTCACTTTCTTTTTTTAGCAATGCACAAGATATTAGTATATCATTCTTTTCATTCTCCTACTTTTTTTGCATCTTAATAGTGGGAATAACTCTTTAAACATTAAATAGTGTAGCTCAAAATTTTTTTTTCTTTTTTCTTTTTTTTTTTTGCATTTAACAGAAATTAAGGACTGCCTTAAGGCTCTTTGAAAAGAAAGGAATCAAAGATGAACTTTTAATAGATTGGGCTTGAATATTGCTAAATATATAACTTGCTTTCAGGTCCATTATATAAAGCACTATTAAATTTTCATATCAATGTAGAAAATTAGCGGTCTCTCTGTACTTATACTGGAATTTTCTAAGTTACACTGGAATTTTCTAAGTTCAGGTACATTGGTTTTAAAATAGCAAGTACACATATAAGTACTCAATCTTTTGTACCCAACTCCAAGCGATATATATATATATACTATATTATTATAATATAATAATTATAGTATATATATATATATATAATATATAAACCAAAATAAAATGAGAAACAATCATCCATACCCTTACTATATATAATATATATTTCAATACTTAATTATGGACTGCCTATGCCACTGGAAACTAATATCTAACATAATACTAATATATTGTACAACATAAATGCGTCACCATCTGAGCACTGGTGATGTGAGGACGAGAGAAACTTTCTGGTATTCATCTGGAGAATGTTGGACTGCGTGAGTAGGGGATTCAGATTGACTGTGTTGGGTGACTTGAATGATTGAATATATGATCTAAAAAAGGATAATATAACAGCTTACTTTGTGGTTGGGGGAGAAAATGAGAATGATAGAAGATGATTGATCTTTGTGAGGAGAGAGGTTTGTTGGTAATACATTTCTTGCAGCACAGAGTTATTCATTAAGTATACATTAAAGTTAGCGATTGTACGGTTAGAGAATACATATATGACAAGGAGTAACAAGTATGATTGATTTTGTCGTTGGTGAAGGAGGAGGAGATGTTCTGACAGTATGTGATTGACGTTTAAATCGAGTGAGGGGGGTAATGGGAATCTGAATAGTCAGCAGCCATCATATGTCTGTTATAATTTAAGATTAATCTAGTGACGGGCAAATGTGAATGCGCGACGAAGAAAAATGAGTATGGGAAGGACAATATGGCAGAATTAGAGTGAGCAAGTTAAGTGAATAAGGTTATAAGGAAAAGTATGTGAAAGCGCTCGCAGATAAATCAGTTGAATGTGACCAATATGATAACTGAGCAAATCTGGATGAAAATGAAGGAAACCTTTTTTAGTAGTGCAAGAGAAAGCATGTAGGTGTGCAAAAGTAGGAAGCATGTCAATTGTGTGTAATAGAATAAAGAGAAGATGTATGCAGTTAAAAGTGCCGACGGGGGACAGAGGGGAGACAAGGTCCCCCCCCCCCCCCTCGTCCACCGGGAGGCCGAGAGACCCCGACTCCTGCCATCTAAGATAGAGGCGTGGTTGAATGTGCTAAAAGCCTATCATGAGGTTTCGAAAGATGTGTGTATGGAAATGAGGAGGAAAAAAGGAAGACTAAAAGTTGCATACGTAGGAGGAAAAAGGGAGTGAACCCATGAACCAGTCTTGGAAGGGAGCATAAAAATGGGACATGTCAAGTCTCAAATGAGATAGATACATACTATAACTGGAAGGAAGCACGAAAGGTTAAGAAAGAGAGTAAAGGAACTCTTCATAAAATATTGAATAGGGATGGTACTTTCATGAATGATGAAATGGATGTTAGGAGTGTGTGGAGAGAACACTTCGAAAATCAGCATAACATTGACAGTAATGAAGGGGTGATAGTGAATGTGTGTGGTTTTGATGGCGTGAGAAGAAATAGATATTTTGAAGGTGAGGTAGGAGAAGGTAATATGTAGAGTGAGAAAGGTGTATGGTAAATTAGCAGGTATAGATGGAATTACTGGTGAAATGATCAAGAATGGAGGCGAGATTGTTATTGACTTATTTTGGAAGTTGTGTAACAAAGCGTTTGTGGAGGAGAGAAGTAATAGTACCCTTATGTAAGGGTAAGGGATAAGGGGGAATTGTATTAACTATAGGGGAATTAGTTTATTAAGTGTTGTCGGGAAGATATATGCTGGTATTTTGATTAAAAGAGTGCGCCGAGTGATGAGTGACTGATTGGTGAGGAGCAAGGTGCGTGTAGAAGTGTTAGAGAGTGTGCATATCAAATTTTTATAATGAAACAAATGAGAGAGAAGATGAATAAATTGTATTTAGGTTTTATTTTACGTATTACAGAATTAATAGGGAAGCTTTGTGGCACGTGTTAACGATATATGGTGTTGGTGGTGGGCTTCTGAATGGAATGAAAAGTATATTTGTATGTCGATAATGAAGCTTGTGTAAGAATAAATAGTGTAAAGTGAATGGTTCAATATTAATAGTGGAGTGAGGCAGGGTTCGGTTATGTCTCCGTGACTATTTAGTTTGTATGTGGATGGGTTGATGAAAGAATTAGAGGTAGTGGAGGGTGTTAAACTGATTGGAGAATGGAAAAGAATGTAGGGTACCTGTTTATTGTACGCTGATGAATTGGTTTTATGTGGCGAATCTAGAGAAAGTTTGAGAGGATTGGTATAGAGGAGTTTGAATGTAAATGCAAAAAAGAGTAAGGTGATGGAAGTGGGTTAGGAGAGTCAGCGTTGTGAAATCATGTTGGACGGTAGGCAATTGGAACAAGTATCCGAGTTTAATTAAAAATGTAGGTTATATTTTGGAGGGAAAGGGAAAGGATGATGCTGAATGTAGCAGGAAGCTGTGAATGTCAGGAAGATGGCATATGCAATTAAATCCTTTGGTGAATGTACAGGGACTAAGTATTGAGTTCGCTGGGGTTCTACATTAGGTTATGTTGTTACCGGTGCTAATGTATAGTAGTGAAACTATGGTGTGGCATAAGAATCATAGATCTAAGGTGCCATCTGTTCATACGGACAATCTTAGGGGCGTGTTAGTTGTGAGAAGAATTGATAAAATGAGGACTAAACGTGTTACCGAGTTGTGTGGTGTGAAGAAATGCTTAAATGAGAGAATAGACGAGAGTACATTGAGATGGTTTAGTCATATGGAAAGGATGGATGATATGCGGTTGGTTAAGTGGATGTATAGTGGTGGGTGTACTGGGAATCGACTGGCTTAAATGAATGTAATCAATGTGATTTTGGCATAGACGAGATGAAATGTGCAATTGGAGTGAATGGCAGGATTTTGTGAGGGGTATGGTTGTGGCCCTGACCCAAGGGATGAAACCTACATTGACGAGATACTTGTGAAGCCCTAGGTTTTTTTTTCTGACTGCGACTGGCTCTCATTAGGGATATGTAAGGGATGGATCATGTTCTTCCATTTACCTATCCCATTTTCGTGTGTGTTACGCACCCTACCCAACATCTAGTGGGAATAAAGTGGGGTAAAGATATATATATATATATATATATATATATATATATATATATATATATATATATATATATATATATATATATATATATATATATATATATATATATATATATATATATATATATATATATATATATATATATATCTATCTATCTGATTTCGGTTTCTATTTATTTACTCTACTCTATATTTCAGGATTTGAGTGATGACGAACAGTTGAAAACAAAGGAACCTGTAAAACACATCAGAAATGAGTTAACACAAATGCGTCATGGAGAAAATTCAAAGAAGCACAAAAATGGGATGAAGTTGTTCAAATGTTCAATATGCAAATATGAAATTAATAAAAAATTTTACTTTAAAAAACACATGTTAAAGCATGTCGGAGTCAGAATGTTTAAATGTTCAGAATGTAGCTATGAATGTAATGAAAAAAGTAGTCTGCAGACTCATATGTTATCACACATTGGTATCAAACTATACTCCCCAAACAAACAACAAACAATTGAACAGATAGAGGTAGTTAAGAAGTTTTCAAGTGATATACAAATGGAGTTCGGACTAGATAAATGTTCTGAAGAAAGGAAAAAGAATTGACAGTGGAAATATCAGAATAAACGACGAAATTATTAGACAACTAGAACAGGAAGACACCTATAAGTATCTCGGGATAGAAGAAAATGAAAAAATAGAACATAAGAAAATGAAGGAAAAGCTGAAGAAGGAATATGAGAAGAGACTGAAACTAATATTAAAATCTGAATTAAAATGCAAATTTAAGGTCGAAGCAGTAAGAACATTGGCAGTACCAGTGCTATCGTATGGGTTTGGAATAATTGATTGGTTCCAAGAAGATTTAAACAAACTAGATATTAAGACGAGAAAAATGCACCACGCCCATAAATTGATATATAAGAACCAATGCCTGGCAAGAATGTATGTCCCCAGGGATCAAGGTGGAATGGGACTCCAGGAAATAGATGCATATAGAGAGGAAGTGATCGATTAACGACGTATATCGAAGAAAGTGATAGTAAATTCATCAGATGTGGGTGAAGGAGCACGAAACAGGGAATTTGAACATCTTTAATAACAAAAAAGTCAATGTACGTGAAGTATGATATCCTTAACGACGATCCAACAACAGAAGGAATGACAAAAGGAAAAGACGAAACACCTAAGAAATGAGCACAGAAAGCAAGAAGAAAAACATGAAAATAATTGGAAGGGAGCATGCATTTGCAAAGGAATACAAAAATATCATAGAACAGGTGTATATAATAGATAAAGAAAATCGATAGAAGCAGTATGCACAGGTAACGAAGAAACAAGACAGTAAACAATTGTAGGGGCACAGGACTTAGTATTACGAACCAATTGGTTCAGGAGAGAGATAGAGAAAGATAGGTAAATATCCAACAAATGCCGAATGTGTAAAGTATCTCCGGAAACAGTTAGCTCATATATTATCAAGCTGTGACACTTCCAAGCAAGATATACACCGAAAGACATAATACAATATAATAACCATATTTTTGTGAATTGCAGCAATATAAATACTCAATAGAAGCATCCAAATACTGGGAACACAACCCAAACGCAATAGAAGAAAATAATCCACGCGCTAATACTATACGACTATAGCATTCCCACAGATGTACCTATAAGACATAACAAACCGGATATTGTTGTAAAAGATAAAAGAGAAAGAAAGGCATACATTATAGAGATAGGAATTCCATGGGACGGCAGAGTATCAGCATATGAAACTGAAAAGGAAGTTAAGTACCAAACTCTGAAATACTCATTACAAGGAATGTGGAATGACATTGATAGAGCAGAGGTTATCCCTGTGGTAATTGGAAGTATGGGAGTGATAAAAAAAAGCTTAAATCAATATATTGAAAGACTACCGGTGGAAGTAACAACGTTGGAGATGAGCTCCATTATAATACGACAGAGCGCCAGAATACTGAGAATGGTTCTTGGTTGTTAAAGAACCTGCCGGGACAACCATATGCGCTTAGGCCCGAGGTTCGGGCCCGCGCATTAAATGGTAACCCTTAAGAAAGGTGAAATAAAAAAAAAAAAAAAAAATATGAAATTGTTTAAATGTTCGGAATGCAGCTATGAATGTAATCGAAAAAGTGATTTCAAAACACACGCTTTATTACATTCCAATGTGAAATTATTTAAATGTTCAAATTGTAGCTATGAATGTAATGAGAAACGTAGTTTCCAGATACATAAATTAACACATGACGGTGTCAAATTATTTAAATGTTTAAAGTGTAGCTATGAGTGCAATCGTAAAAATGACTACAAAAGACATATGTTGAAACATGCTACTTTTAAGTTGTTTAAGTGTTCAGAGTGTAGCTATGAATGTAATCAAAAATATTGTTTGAAAATGCATATGGCAACACCTACTGCTTTGAAGTTGCTTAAATGTTCAGAATGCAGCTACGAATGCAAACTTTCAATCCGATTAAAAAGACATATGTTAAAACATGCTAGTGTGAAATTATTTAAATGTTCAGAATGCAATTATGAATGTAATGAGAAAACACACTTGAAAAGGCATGTGCTTACACCCGCAGTTGTTTACCTTGTCGTTGGTGGGGGGGCTCTCTGGGACACTGTTGGGCAGGGTATACTGCCCTGCCCTGCAGTGTCCTAGAGCGAAGAAACAACTAACATCAAGTTGAAAAACCAGACCCTACATTAGGTGGGCTGTCAGGTGGGTGGAATGCTTGCCACAGTTCACTGTATCCATCATCAATAAATTTCGTACACCTCGAATATTTCGAGAGAAATTGATATAATGGTCTGGAGAAAAACCAGCAACTCCGGTTCTTGGTGCACTGGGGTGGTGTGGTGGCATTTCCGTTTTCCAGAGGCGGATGCTTCCCACCCTTCCCAGGGTTTTTGGATGTGCCTCTTCCGCGCATCTGCCTCTCCCCGGAATCCTTCTTGTAATGCAGTTGTACATGAAAGATATAACATTACTTCGATTCCTCGTACGTCAAACTGATTCGCTTACGCTGTTGGGCTGGTTTAAAACAGGACCAGTTCCGACGGGTCGGTGTCTCGGGCGAGGAATCTGAACAGCTTGGGGTGACCGGGTACTGACGAACGGAATGAGAATTCGGGTGACGCGTGCATGGATGGCGAAGTTGTCCCTGCCTTGGAGGGAATCCATGTGGGCTCCGCGGAGATATAAGCTATCTACGCACTTCGCAATGTGTTAGGGTGAACAAAATCCCTCATCCTTTGGTCTGAGGTTTGGACCCGGATGAGGGATAAATACCTCCCTTCGAGGAGTGAAATAAAAAAAAAAAAAGTGAAATTGTTTAAATGTTCAGATTGTAGTTATGAATGTAATCAAAAGTATAGTTTGAAGGAGCATATGGTAACACATTCTGATTTTAAATTATATAAATGTTCAGAGTGCAGCTACGAATGTAATAAGAAAGCTCACTTATTACACATGTTAAAACATTCTGGTGTAAAATTATTTAAGTGTTCTGAATGCAGCTATGAATGTAATCGTAAAAGTGACTTAAAAACACACACTTTATTACACACTTTATTAGGCCTTTATCAATAAAGAAAAATCGATAGAAACAATTGCGAGGAGATTTTTAAAAATAAATGATGAGAGAACGCTGATTACAGCTCAGGATTGGTGCTTAAGAACCAATTGGTTCAAAAAGCATATCGAAGGAGTCGATTGCTCTGATAGATGTAGGATGTGTGGGGAATCCTCAGAGACTGTGCCCCACATATTATCCGGATGTAAGACTCTGCTATGTATGGGACTATATACGGAAAGACATAATACCATATGCAAGCTCATTCACTACAGACTATGCAAACTATATAATATTGATACTCCTAATAATCATTGGAATTACAAACCTCCAGCAATAGTAGATAATGACCATATCCAAATTCTATATGATTTTGGCATACCCACCGACATATTTGTACAAAGTAATAGACCGAATATTGCATTAGTTAATAAAACAACAAGAACATGTCAACTAATAGAGGTAGGTGTCCCATACGATGAAAAGGTGGCCCTCTACGAAAGGGAGAAAGAAATTAAATATCAAAGATTACGATATGCCATCAGAAGGATGTGGGAGATGGAGGTGGTGCCAGTGGTAGTGGGGTCCCTTGGAGCGGTAAAAACCTCTCTAGTAACCTATCTAGAAAAGATCCCTGCTAAAATTGGAACCGAGGAGATAGCTATAGAAGCAATTAGAGGAAGCCTAGGAATAATAAGGCTAGTCTTGGGGAGTTGAGTGTGCGGTGCTATGCCTTAACCCAAGGTTTGGGGACGGTGTAGCACCGAGAGTACCCTCAAAAGAGGTGTTTAACAAAAAAAAGAAAAAAAAGTAAAATTGTTTAGATGCTCAGAATGCAATCTTGAATGTAATTACAGAGGTCAATTAAACACACATATGTTAACGCATGGTGATGTGAAGTTGTTTAAGTGTTCAGAATGTAGCTATGAATGTAATCGAACTACTAACTTAAAAAGACACATGTTAACACATTCTGGGGTGAAATTGTTTAAATGTCCTCAGTGCATCTATGAATGCAATCATAAAAGTAGTTTAAAAAAACATATGGTGACACATACTGGAACTGTTCACTTCTCTTCTCCAGGATCTTCCATGATAAAAGAGATGCCATTTGAAATGGATTAGTAGCCTCCGGGTTCGACATTTTGACGTGTTCTAAAGTGAGGAAACCACTATTACTAAGGAAAGAAATGAAAGATTTAGTTGCCAAGAGGTCAGAAACATTTATGTCCAACCTTTCTTTTTGGATGAAGAAAGATAAGAAGAACGAAACTATTGTAGCATATCACTGGATTTGCTCTCCAACAAGGCCAACCCTGATCTGATCATCTATTTCGAATCCAGCATTTTTGGACTATTTTCACATGGTACGTAGAGCGTACTTTCTGATTTAGTCCTTATTATATAGCTGCATACACTACCCATAATAACACTGGGTGTCGAAGGAATAGAAGACTAAATAAAGCCATGAATACAAAGAGATAAGATGGAATGAAAAAGTCGAAGACTGTTAATGATTTTAGATTTAAAGAAATTGATAAGACATCTCAAATATATAAAGTTTTAATTTTTAAAAGATCTTGATATCTTATAAATATATATAGACAACCGGAAGTTAGGAAAAGTAAAGGAAGGGATTAAAATCAGGAAGAGCAGCTTTCAAACTGTAGATGTTCTTGAATGTATTAAAAGGAGAAAAAGAGAAACCTTATACTTTGAATTTGATCTGGGCATCGGAACAGTTCACAAGGCTGAGAATTTTCATAACATTCAATAAAGTAATGAATGAAATCTAATCAGTGCTAAAAGGTTATATAGATAAGAAATATAAGAAAAATAGAGGATGATTATTAGTAGGAATATAACTTAATTTATCTTAATTTAATTTGTTTTTATTTTAATTAATTAATTTAATTAAATTTGCTTTTGTTTATTTCCTTTAAATCTTTTAATTTATTTTTAATGGCAGATCATATTTTGGATACCAAGAGCGTTCAATACCTTAAATTGAATAGTGAAGAGCATGAAACAGTTATATTTAATCTACTTATTGTATTAGTTTGCTAATTATTTCCAGTTTTAACCAGTCTTAAAATAGTCGGTACACATAGTGGAATAATAATCCCATTTAATTTAATCATAGTAATAGTATCAGCTGATGTCTAAATGATCTCATTTCTGTTTGAATTATTTCCCATGAAGAATACTCTATCCTTGCATCACTAAAAGTAACTTCTTACGATTAAAACAAACTTTCAATAATATTTTCTTTTAAAGACCATTCATAATGTGTTGGGCTTAGGAGAGTCTTTAAAAAGACATCGTGTTCTGTTTTTTTATCTGATTTTTGAGTTCTTAAAGTGCAAATGTAACAAGGTTACTTATTTATTTAGTTATTTTTCATTGGTTATAAATATAAAGTAACAAGGTTACTTATCTAGTTATTTTCCACTGATTATAAATATATGAATAAAAATAGTGTACACAATCTTGTAAAATAAAATCTTTAAAAACGACTGTTTATTTTTAAACCTTGACCAAGTTAATAATAGGTGATTCGGAAGGTATAATATATGGGAAATATTGACATTTAAAGGGGAAAAAAATGAACATAATATTATTGATGCATCGCTGTCAAAATTTGGCCAATACTTGATTTTTTATACAGGTAAATTTATTTGATCTGGTCAAACTGATTTAAAAATATATATACATTAAATTTAATAATAGTCAATTAAGAGTTTAGTCATTAGAAAACCTTTATACATAGTTTGTTACGATCATTTCAATTCTGCATTCCTAAGTTCAATGGCGCATGCAAATTCAGTTTACGATTGCTCATTGAAAAAGTTATTTTCTGCAACGAATGCTTCAATTAAATGCTATCAAATTAAAATGCAAATGAGGTAAATAACGAATGGACTTGTGTTAACCATTTTAATTGGTCCACCTCCGCCCTCTAATTCATCTTGGAACACTAAATTATATAAGTGTATCTCTCTTGAACAGTGGGACATGCTTTTTCTTCGTTCAATTGCAATTCGAAATTATATATTTTTTAAATAAAACGAGGTATCTTTTAAATTATAAAAGTGCGAAACTCTCGATACATTATTCCTTAAAAAAACATATGAATCATAAATTCTATAGCTTAACTTTACACAATTTTTTTCTCGCTTTGCACGGTTGTGCTATTTGTATATTACTTTTTTGTACATTATCCTCAGACTGGGGAAATGGCTTAAAATCTTGTGTAATTATGAAAGATTAGGGTTTAAACTTTTATTTCCTTAATATAAAATCGATACATTCCACAAAGGAATATATCCAAAGATCAGAGCTGGGCGCGCCTATAATTTTTTTTGAGTGCGCCTGCGCCTATGCCGCCGGACCTAGTGCGCCTATATTTTTGTCACATCAACGCCTTTGCGCCTGCGACTTTTCGCCGGCCGGTTATA
>JABUQX010084740.1:0-12514 GCA_015478945.1 Trachelipus rathkii | reverse complement strand
ATTCTAAAATACAACTATGAATACAATGACTGATTATATATGATAGTACAATATACAAGGGACATTCACAACCGAGATCAAGCATATACAGGTTGACGATGGTTTCTGAATGTCCTAAAAAAAAACAAATATATCTTAAGACTAAATTTTATATACAATAATTAAGTTCAGAAATCAACATGACACAAGTGAATAGTGGATTAAATTCATAAACTATGTGTTATCTAACCCTACCAGATTCCACTTCGGCATGCAAGACTATATAATAATAAAATTGAATACTTAAATTTCATAAGTTTGATTGGTTCAAGTCGTGAATTAAGGAGCCCCAGCTCCCGTTCAAATGAATATGATCTATGGGCAACCAGCCCCGGTTTAAATGAGGAGTTAAGTTTCTGCTCCCCAGATTAGTTTCGTAAAGAGAAGTTGGTGTTTATCCCAACCCCGGTTGTCTGTTTAAATAAACAGTTTAACATTTAATAAGATTCTCTCGCAAATTACTTAAATAAATATACAAAAATTGAAACATTAATTACAATAATTGATAATTAACCTACCCCAATTGGGACAATTTCGATGACGTTTAATTAGACTAGGCTAAACTTTCTATGATCAGACAGGCAGAGAACAAAAATAGAAAAGATGAAAGTTCTGTCGGCAATAAAATTATTATATTATAATATTATAAAATAAATAAGACCACAAAGTATGAAATTATGAATAACAAAAGGTACCCTTTAGTTCTTATGTTTAAAAACATACCTTGTCCAATAAATAATATAGACTTCTAAGAAACTGTGATAACAACAAGAAGGACATCCACAGCGAATGTAACAGTGATTGACTGACATGTAAAATGTCCCTGCCTATACTGACTTAATAACTATGTGAAAAAGTTAAACAAAACAAAGCTAAGAGCGCTGAAATGATAAATACTTGTAATACATGTGACATATATTTGGGTATGGCACATACACAAATACATGTCACACGAAATTAATAAAAAAAATAATTATGAACATAATTAAAAGAATGATAATAAATATATATATAAATTAATGTAATATAATATAATAACCCATAAAACCAAACCCATAGTGAACTGCACTTTTTACAATTACCACTTGTGCAATAATATTATAACCGGATTTACAATTACCAAAATTGCTACTAAAATTACCAAAATAAATAAATGTTTTGAAAGTAAAAGTCGCAGATATGCCAAGGGTGAGCTCACCCTTACATCCCCCCGTAGTAAATCTAAGCCCTCCCCTCGTTTTAACAAAACATTTATTTGTAGAAGGGCTCAGATAAACACGGGGTGAATGTTTACAAACTTTGAGGCATTAAATTGAATTGTATATATACATCCTGTTACAAATTCTTTTTCAGGATTAAATGAAATGAAATAGTAAATAAGGCAATAATAAGAATGAAAATATAATAAACAATGTTTACCATGTCCTGTTACAGAATTCTTTTTCAGGAACAGATAAATAATGTAAATAGGTAGATTGAGCAATATGATTATCCTATTAGGCTCACAATGGCGTCATTAAATTTTAATTTGCTTTGATACGGACTGTTCCATGTCCAATATTTTTATTAAAGTTCAATATATTATGAATATACTTCCTTTTCTTTCATTATGTATGTATACAATTGTATCCGAGTACATCAATGATTCGTGGGAAATATACGTTCATTGTATACACTTTTATATCAATTTTACATTTTTGGCCATATGTTGGCGTATTTTGGGCCAACATTCCTGAGTAATGATTTTATAGTTCAATTTTAATTCCAATTGATAATGAGTCTTTGGATTTCCTGCTCATTATGTAATAGGTTTAACTCACTAACATCAACTGCAAGTAAGAACGGCATTTTCTGGAAAGATATTAAAGAGGTTACCAACTGAACTCCGGTTCACCGGTCGTCTTGTTCTTTTTGACACAAGTCACAAGCCGAACCGGAATCCAGTGGGTATATATATAGATATATACACTTTAAAAAAGTTTTTTTTTTTTTTTTTTTTTTTTTTTTTTTTTTTTTTTTTTAGTAAAGTAATATTATTTTCTTTACTTTCATTTTTTTTTTTTTTTTTTTTTTCAAATAAGATTTTTATAGTAAAGTATCATTTTTTCTCTACTTTCAGAATTTTTTCAATAATAATTTTTATAGTAAAGTATTATGTTTTCTCTACTGTTTTTTTTTTTTTTTTTTTTTTTTTTAGTATAGTAATATTATTTTCTTTACTTTTATTTTTTTTTTAATTTTTTCAAATAAGATTTTTATAGTAAAGTGTCATTTTTTTCTTTTACTTTTATACTTTTTTCAATAATAATTTTTATAGTAAAGTTTAATGTTTTCTCTACTGTTCAAATTTTTTTTTTTTTTTTTTTTTTTTTTTTTTTTTTTTTTTTTTTTTTTTTTTTTTTTTTTTTTTTTTTTTTTTTTTTTTTTTTTTTTTTTTTTTTTTTTTTTTCAGTATGTGATATATTTGTTTTCACTGTGTTTTTTTTTTTTTTTTTTTTTTTTTTTTTTTTTTTTAGCTGTGTGAAGTAAGGGTATAAGTTAGACATCCTAACCTATTAATTATTATATATCACACATATTATTTTAAAAATTTAAATATCATTAAAAGATATATATATATATATATTAAGAGATATATATAAGATTAACCTATTTGTTGATTATAAATAATTTTTAACAATCCTGGCAATTATAATAATTATCATATATAACTATGATTCTCTATAGATTCCTGATATTTTTACAAGACCCAATATAGACTTGAACTGCCTTCTCATAAACTCTATGCAAAGCCCAGTCCTACTCATCTACTCAGTATGTACATATTATTCCTAAGGCAATAAAAAAAAAAAACTATTGAATAGTTATGCTTAACTCTAAAGTAACTTCAAATTATTTTTTAAAACCATGTTAATATAGAAGAACTTCAAATATTTTTCTATACCATATTAATTTAGGAAGATATATCCTTAATTCTAAGAGAACTTCAAATAATTTTTTTAATACCATGTTAATTATGTTTTCATAGAAACAAAGAAACAAACAAAAAAATTTTTTTTTTTTTTTTTAAAAAAAAAATGATGATACTTAAAATTACTTGTAAAGTTTTTATTGAAAAAGACATCCCACTGTAGGAAAATCCCCCAAAAAAAAACTAATAAATGTTTACAAAAAAAACAATATCAAAGTTTTACCCACTAAAGTAGTACCCGCTTCCCACTTTTATAACACGACCGACCCCCATAATCCCCTTAATATCAATGAGTGGTGGCACATTTTGGGCCATGAGTGGTGGTATTTTCTTTATGTGAGTGGCGGTACTCCATTTTACATGAGTGGTGGTACATTCTTTTATTTTCCATGAGTGGTGGTATTTTCTTTATGTGAGTGGTAGTATTCTGTTTTCCTTCCATAAGTGGTGGTACATTCTGTTATTTTCCACGCCTTCGCTGTATTCTTTTAGTAAATTCTAACGGAGTAGACATTATATATGGTAGTTCTTCAACTTGCCCCGTCTGTCGGGTGCGAATACGGTTTTGATTAATAAAAGGATTGTCTATAATAGGAACGAGTGCCAACCCATTACCAGTAGGGTCATTAGGATCAGGCACTACTTCTCCCAGAAAAGTATAATTAAAAAGCCCCCTTGGAAGCGGGGATAACTGAGCACGCCCGTGCGATTCATTTCCCATGTCCGACCTCCCTCGAGGTACTAAAGGATGTGCAATGACTTCATCCGGATTAAAACCCGAGAATTCCAATGATCTTGAACCAGGTGGCATAAGCATACCCGGCTCACTCTCTTCAAAGGAAGAAAGTTCTACATCTTTAGAAGAACTTTGTGTCCGATTTTTATTAACACCCCCAAAAACACGGTTTATCAATGAAACATCTGGACCCTCGTGGGCATGAAAATGTACTGAATCAGGATTGAAACCTGAAAAATAACTTTCGTTCACCTGGTCTATAGTAATAAAATTAGCAGATTTATCTGATGATCCCACAAATAAATCCCTATAATCCATCAATGGGGATCCCATCTGTGCGTCATTTTCCGGTGCATCCATATATTCATTTGAATCCTCAAATATAGGGGACAATGTGAGACGGTGCAGTCCTCCGCTGATCCTTCCCATTTGTTGGTCTATCTTGTCCTTAGGGGAAGAAGTACTATTGCCCACAATACAACTTCGGTCCATCTGTTGTTCGATTCCCATGATAGGTGGAGATAACCATAGCTTTTCTTTTATATTTATAAGATTTTCCGTCCATTTTGACAATGTGTTCTGCGTATCCTCTGAAATAGGGTTAAATTCTAAAAAACCCTCAAAATCATTTTCTTCCTCTTCAGACTGCTCTGAAGGGTCTAAATTCGAAGATGAAGGGTCCTCATGAAACTGATAGTCCTTTTCATTTGTGTTACACATTTCCAAATTTTCTGTGTTTTCAATATCCCAAAACTCTTCCTCCTCATCTTCCTCATCTTCTTCATCAATGAAGAATTGTTCTTTAAGAGCTTTGTTTCTTCTTAAATAACGCTGCAAGTATAGAGGAATCTCTATCCAGCCACGTAAATGTGAGAAATGTACTTTCTCCTGTTTTGTAGAACGTCCTCCCGTCCGCCGTATAACATATGTAACTAAGTTTTCATTCACCTCTACTACCGTAAAAGGGCCTTCCCACTTTTTCTTAAATTTCTGGGCTGTACTATGTCCCGTATATATCACTTTTTTTGCAACCAGTTGTCCCACCTTGAATGGTCTAAAGTTTATACTCCCCTCCTTCCAGTACTGTGGGAAGCTATGCAGATCTTGTCCATGAGATTTTTTTAAAAGGAAGTCAGTGGGGGACATTTGTAAGGCCTTATGAACTGTGTTATTATAAATGAGGACGGAGGAGGTTAATTCTTCATCCCATTGATCTGGTTTTTCCCAAACCAAGCACTTCAATATTTGAATCAGGCTACGATTAAAACGCTCGCACAACCCGTTACTAGCAGGGTGGAGAGGGGATGCGCGAACATGTTTAATATTATAGTCCTGCAATACTCTTTGAAAATTTCGTGAAACGAACTCTGTACCATTATCCGTAACGATTCTGGACGGAACTCTTGGTAAGAACGGTAATACCTGTTGTTTTAGTGCCTGAGATACTGTATGGCTTGTTTTGTCTTGTAGAGGGACAACCGATACCCATTTGGAGAAATGGTCTATAAGTACCATACAGTATTTATTCCCCGCAATGGTTTTTGGAAACTGTAATAGATCCATTGCGCAGAGATCGAATGGATAATTAGCCAATATTTTCAGCATCGGGGGAGTCATGTTTGAGGAATAAGTTTTTTGTTTCTGGCATATATGGCAGCATCTGACAATATCAGAGACAACCTGATTCACCCGAGGATGCCAGAACTGTTTCTGTACTAACTGTAATAATTTGTTTCGCCCTATGTGGGCACAAGTGAAATGGAGGTGACACACAACCTGAACAAGTAGGTCGAAGGATATCACGTATAACCATTCTGTAGGCCCACTTTCATAATATAATAAATCATTCCGAAGTAATAGTTTTGTTTTATGAGGAACAAATTTACTGAGTTTTTTCCATATTGGCTTATTATTTAATTCCTTGATTCCCTTTTTCAATAAAGTTAACTCCCTATCTTGGGAAATGTTATTTAAAAGATCTATTTCATTAATATTAGAATCTGCTAAGAGTTGTTCATTTATTACTTTTATGGTACAAACTTGAGGATTATTCATTATGTTTTTCTTTTTTTCTGATTTAACACCGGTGGCTATAGTCACCATCCTGTTTCCTTCCCTCCGCAACAATAGTTTTCGAGACATATCAGGGAGTAACTAATTATCTCGTAACAAACAAGTACCCAAAATAAGCGCATTATCCATATATTTCTCTGGAACGATAAAAAACTCTACATTGTTGGTAACAAACCCTCCTTTAAAATGCACTCTCAATTCAATATAATACTCAATAGGTATTGTTGTATTTCCCCCAAACCCCCTAATAGCCCTTACTTGAACGGCGGCAGAAGGCAACATTTTAACATTTTTTTCCAATTTTGATAATATATCTGATCTAATTAAGCTGATTCCAGCCCCGCTGTCAATCAGACCGTCATGCCAGGTGGTATTGTTCTCGTCCAATGACACACATACTAAAAGAGGATCTATGTCCGCCTGGCACAGATTTACCGTAACAACAAGGCTTTCATCATATGTATCAATCTCCTCATCACATACTAACATATCATTCCCCAATGGGATAGACTCGTTTATATCCGAGTCCATTATTTCCTTTTCTACTTTACCTATTTCTGTTCTTGGAGGATCCAAGAGAATGGCATCTATCTCCAAGCAATCACCCGGTGATGTGAGATCAACTTCATTAAAAATGATTTTACTATGTGCCATTTTAATAGCTTCTTCATCAAGGAGCCGAGAAATAGGTAAAACATCGACCCCCTCCACAAATTGGCTCTCATTTGTGGAGTGGACTAGTTTCCCCGTTTTTTACTGAATTTATTTTCCCCTTGACACTGACCTGGATTGTGTGATCCCTTACACACATCACAGTCCTTAATATAAGTTTCTCTACGTCTAACATTTGCATCACCATCTTCCCTAAAACTTCCTACTTCTACTCCTGCTTTTCCAGGGGACGGTGACCTATACTGATTGCTATTTGTTTTTACTTCAGCCTTACCGCTAGGTGGAGTTTTATTAGGGCAACGTATACCTGCATGAGGTCCTTTACAAAAGGGGCATGGTCTGTGAACCTCTGATACCTGTGTTACTGAAGATTTGTAAAATCTACAGTCAGTTCTTTTATGACCTTTCTTTTTACAATATGAACATATATTTAAATATTTAAAACAGTCACTCATGACCAGGGATGGCAATTTTGGTGATTTTTTTGATTTTTTTAAAAAAAATCAATTTGTGATTTTTTTGATTTTTTTGATATTTTTGATTTTTTGGATTCGTAACGTCACGCGAAATATAATTTGCAAGTTACAAATTATATATCGCGTGACGTTACGAATCTGAAAAAATAGAAAAAAATCAAAAAAATCACAAATTGATTTTTTTAAAAAAAATCAAAAAAATCACCAAAATTGCCATCCCTGCTCATGACATGTCCATACAGATCACAATAATCACACTGAGGACCTTTGTCATCTGTTGGTTTCTTCATTTGAATATTCTTATAGTTTGTGTTCGTGTAGTAACGACTGGTGTTATTTTTGTTTGCATTATCCCAATGGTTATCATCTTTGTTTTCATCAGCAGTTCCAGTTTTCAATGACTCTGTCCAACTGGCTTTTGCTACGTCTATGCATATTGTTTCATTATGTTGATTAGAGTCGGACATACTTTGATTCAACCCTACATTATTCCTTCCAGTTGTACTATATGAGGGTATGATAACTCTACCTTTATAAAATTCACGATCAAATTTATCGGCAAGCTGCACAAGTCGTTCCCACGAGACTCTTGTTTCATCAGATTCATTTTCTAAAAGATGTTCTCTCATTTTCTTTTCTACATTTGTGGGTAAACTAAGTATAAAAGCTTCTCTTAATGAGTTATGCTGCCGCATATCGAGCCCATCGTATGCCTTCGCGGCCAATTGCTCTAGCCGTAAGGCAAACATACGGATGCTTTCTCCTTTTCCTAAACAGGCAGCGTGATATGTGCGTAAATTACGTTCATCCTTCTTCTTCTCCTCCTCTTTATGCCATTTTATTAATATTTTCTTCACTGAATAATAATTTCTATCTGTTTTAATAACTAAGTCATACAGTTGGCGAAATGACCCCTCCAACTGCCTGCCCAATAACCTCAACCATTGTTGAGGAGATCTGGGATAGTTGTGGGTACAATAAGCCTCAAATTCTGTCATATACTGAAGAAAGTCTTGATCTGCTTCATAGCAATATTTTCCTGGATCAAGAACTTTTACTTTATGTGAACTTTTAACTAACTCCGTAAGGAGTGCTATAGCTTGTATCATTAAAGCTTGTTGTTGTTGAACTGTTTCTAAATGTGTTAAGATTGACTTCTGTGCATTAGGCACCTGAAAATGTGACAAGTGTGGCGCTATATTTTCTACTTTATTATTTCTAGGTTTCGCAGCAGTGCCAGTCACATTCTTTGTTCTAACCGGACTATTATGAACAGACTGTGCGTTTACAATGTCTAACGGTGGTACTGAATCAGATCCTAGAACATTTTCAACTTGTCCAGAACCAGTCTGTACTTCACCTGATTCATCATCATTTTTTAATTGAACATTTTCTCTACATGAATTCATCAACATTTGTTCGCGTTTTTGTAATATAGACATTTTACTATTAAATTCATCCAAAATTACATTAAACTTTTCTTCAACATTCAAACCCCCCTCAGCCCCTCTCAAAGGAGATACTGACAGAGCGTCTGGGTTAAAGATGTCTTCTCCTGACTCCTTCTCCAACTCCAAAAACTGCTCCAGTCGGTCTTTATCCGGCTGTTCCATTTTTTTACTCCCAAACAAAAAAAAAATTAATTAGAAGTTTTATAAGAATATTAGTAATTTTATAAGAATGAGAAAAAATGAGAAGAAAAAAAAATATTAGTAGTTTTATAAGAATATTTTTAAAAAAATATATTGTAATTTATTTAATGGTATAATATTTATGACTAAACCCTAAAGTCTTGATAGGCCAGTGGCTCCTTTCGAATAAACTAACCTACCTAATATTCTGACTGACTTGAGTTCTTATATATCTATAATAGAAATAGTTATGTGGGCTGCTTTTCCCTAACAAATTAATTCAAAAAAAAAATAGCTGCTATCAATCTTTAATTTAAGGAAGGTACCATAAAGAACCTCAATAGAAATATAGCCTACCCAAAGACAGTTCTCTTAAAATTTAGCTAATAGGTCTTGCAAAAATATCATATAGTCATATTTAAGAGAATATATATATTAAATAAAAAAAATATTATTAATACACATATAAAAATATAAATTTAAATTTAAATTTTAAATTGCAGAAATTAATGTTACATACACATGCATGTAACTTGATATATTTCAGTCAAGAATCTTAGTGATATTATATTATACTAATAATTACACAACTAGTGTTTACTTTACAAGTTTACAAAATAGTGTATACGTCTACGTCTAAACAGTAATAATATGGTAATCCCAGAACTACAGTAATTTCTTTAAGGTACTATATTTTCAAGGAAGGTAATATAATACTAGTACTATAATGATTTTCTAGTGTTATTCTATGTAAAAATCCACTATGTTATTGCACTAAATGTACGTTCTACAGTTAGTTATTAAAGTATTAGAGTATCTACTTTCTATATTTATAGTAGGATAAGAAGATAAGAAAGAAAATCTACAATTTAGTTATTTCTACTATGCTGCCACGCTCAAAATGTGGTCCCTGTTCGGGCGCCACGCAAAATTAGGGTTGTACGAGAGAGTATTCACTCACGCTTAGTTGTGGAATTTAATTTAAAGCAACCCATTACAGGGCAATTGATGAGGAAATAAAAACAAGGGTGGGAGAATGAATTGACCCGCAATGTGGTCGCCCTCTGCATAAGTGATCCCCAACTCCTAGCCTCACAAATCACGAGCAACGATTGTGCTCCTTTAATTATCTTTGCCCAGATAGGAGCTTAGAGTTTACTCTCCCAGAGTCAAAATGTCACAGGGACCACACTTTAAAGCGCACGGCAGCTATTAATTGGCAACATTGTCCTTGTGTTTAGAGTAACACCTTTAATATATTTAACAAAGACAGATAGAAGGATGAGAGAGAGAATAAGTAGTTTTAAGAATGGTGGATTAAACTGAATCTAATAAATACAAGTTATAAAGTTTATTACAAATGATTTGATAGTTTTAAAGTTCAACTTGACAGTATATCATTAAAGATTAAATATTAACGAGTAACCAAACAGTATATTAATACAGTATGGGCCTATTATTCTAGCAATACTATGAATACAATGACTGATTATATATGATAGTACAATATACAAGGGACATTCACAACCGAGATCAAGCATATACAGGTTGACGATGGTTTCTGAATGTCCTAAAAAAAAACAAATATATCTTAAGACTAAATTTTATGTACAATAATTAAGTTCAGAAATCAACATGACACAAGTGAATAGTGGATTAAATTCATAAACTATGTGTTATCTAACCCTACCAGATTCCACTTCGGCATGCAAGACTATATAATAATAAAATTGAATACTTAAATTTCATAAGTTTGATTGGTTCAAGTCGTGAATTAAGGAGCCCCAGCTCCCGTTCAAATGAATATGATCTATGGGCAACCAGCCCCGGTTTCAATGAGTTTTGAGTATTAAAGAGCCCCAGCTCCCGTTCGTAAAGAGAAGTTGGTGTTTATCCCAACCCCGGGTGTCTGTTTAAATAAACAGTTTAGCATTTAATAAGATTCTCTCGCAAAATTAATTAAATATACAAAAAATTGAAACATTAATTACAATAATTGATAAATAACCTACCCCAATTGGGACAATTTCGATGACGTTTAATTAGACTAGGCTAAACTTTCTATGATCAGACAGGCAGAGAACAAAAATAGAAAAGATGAAAGTTCTGTCGGCAATAAAATTATTATATTATAATATTATAAAATAAATAAGACCACAATGTTCATGAAACTGCATTTTATCAAAACCCATCATGACTATTTTCCTAAATTGTGCAGATATCTATCAGGACATTCGTACAATGATAGATAGATATTAGAGACGATGGGACATACACGTAATACACAGTGATTTGACTGGTGAAATACAGGCGCGAAAATCATTGAAATAAAATCTTTTAAAACGTATTATTTCGTTGATATATAATGTTCATGAAAACAATTTTCGATTTTGACCAAATATAAAGTTTATTTTTGTACCTTTTTCATTTCTTCCATTCAAAAAAAAAAATTTTTTTTGCTAATTAAACGATACATCAAAAATAGACACTAGATAAAAATAATGACTTGAATAAAAAAAATAATTATGAACATAATTAAAAGAATGATAATAAATATATATATAAATTAATGTAATATAATATAATAACCCATAAAACCAAACCCATAGTGAACTGCACTTTTTACAATTACCACTTGTGCAATAATATTATAACCGGATTTACAATTACCAAAATTGCTACTAAAATTACCAAAATAAATAAATGTTTTGAAAGTAAAAGTCGCAGATATGCCAAGGGTGAGCTCACCCTTACAGCGGATAGTGAAAATGCGGATGAGGTTGCGGATGATATATATAATATATGTATATATCTAATATATATAATATATATATATATATATATATAATATATATAATATATATATATATATATATATATACTATATATATATATATATATATATTATATATTAATATTAAGGGGATGTACCGGAACCAGCTTCCGGCCGGAACCTCGATTTTTTGGAAGTTACGGTTCTGTCCGGAACTAACCGGAACTTTCTACTTTTTCAAATGTCTTTTAATAAACTTCAGTAATTGATTTGTCATTTACTCAGTTATGATTATGCAATAAAAAATAATATAGCAAACTTGATATATAGATGAACAAAATACTCATGAATTAGAATGACCTTCGACTCTATACTTTCGAAAACTTCAAATATAAACAATATTTTTCACACTCGAACGGGTAGCTTTAATACTCTAGAACGGGGTTGGTGATTTTTGTGATTTTTTTGAGATTTTTTATTTTTTTATTTTTTTTTTTGACACAAATTGCTTTTTTAATTATGATTTTAATAATAATAATTAGTTAATCAATCCTAAATTTTACCCTAATTAATTAATTAAGTTTATAGAAAATATAATTATTTAGATTTAATTAAGATTTAAAACACGTTAAAACACAAAAAAAAATACCTATATACATATATATATATATAATATATAATATATATACAATATATATATATATATATAATACATACTATAATATATATAATATATTATATATAAACTAAACCATAATAATAATAAACTATGTAGTTTGGATATAACTAATATTTATCCAAATTAATCTCACTTAACAGGGGGCTGCCCCCCCGAATTTTTTTTCAGACACTTAAATTTTAAATGTCTGACTCCACTCTTAAAATCTAAAGTGCAAGAGGATTAAATTACCATTTTATATAATTCCATTTACCAGGAACCAAATCTCGCGTAAGTAATTTAGTAAAACTAAACTTAAGGCCATCAGCAGAAACATGTATACATTAGAATTTCAGCAGATTTTTGCAGAATGTGTAAGCGTATCTAGGTGAGATGTTCACGAGTACCCTTGCGACTATTTGAATTTCAACATGTACCCAATACTGCGAAATTTTCATAGACTGACAATCTTCAACAACATATCA
>JABUQX010084739.1:57500-65000 GCA_015478945.1 Trachelipus rathkii | reverse complement strand
CAGATTTTCGAAGTGTCCCTTCGACACTCCCCTCACATCCGTTTTATCAGTTACGAAAAGCACCATCCCTATTTCATATTTCTGTTTTTTTTTCTTCTTATTTTCATTCTTAACCTTTCGCGCTTCCTTTCCAGAAGAGCTTCCTATTCCTTGTACAGTCCCCATGCATCCTCGCTCCAAACTCGTTCAGTTATTCTTCTTTGTTCCCCCTCCTACGTATGCAGCTTTTAATATTTCTTTTTTCCTCCTTTTATATTCCAAACATCTTCTTTGAAATTATAACATATTATAATATAATATATTATATATATATATATATATAATATATATATATATATATAAATATATAATATATAATTATATATATATAATATTATATATAATATTATATATATATATTATATATATATATATATAATTATTATATATTTATATATATATATAATATATATTATCATATATATATATATGTAAATACTGCACATTTAAACCGCAGTTCAATTTGTATAGAGAAAATAACTCTTGAGTGATTCTTCACTTACCAGGATTAGATCACGGGCCCTCGCGAACGGTATGCCAAGCGTGTTACCATTCGACCACGACAAGGCTAAAAATAAGATACGCGACTTAAACCTATGAAAGAGTACTCTATTCAATAGGAATAAGGACCACCTATTTGGCAGGACAGCAGAACCTCAAGCACGATCTCCGCTTGCACTCGGGTCAAAGGTAACAAAGGACCCATGAAAGGAGACCACTCTAGATCGGAAGTATAATTGTATAGATGTAAAACTGCAATTAAACCGCAGTTCAATTTGTAATAGATAAAATAACTCCATTGGAGTTGATTCTTCACTTCCAGGATTAGATCCCGCGGCCCTCGCCGAAACGAGTAGCCAAGCGTGTTACCAGAGAAGGCAGTTAATTCTTTACCTTCTCATTATATGTTCTTCTTTAACATCTTATATAATGGCGATTATTATGCAATATTTAACATCTAAAAATTTAAAGAAAACGAGAGATAGGACAGGCTGGACACCTGGTGATGTCGCCTTGACGGGAACTGGGTTGCTTTATAACTGTTCTTGAATCCAAATTTTTTGGGTTGGAGGATAGCTCAGTTGTATAGCACCGGGGCATATTGTCCTCACGCGCAACATGCGGTCGGTTCATCCAGAAAAGGCAGTTAATCTTTACCTTCTCATTATATGTTCTTTCTTTAACAATATATATATATATATATATATATATATATATATATATATATATATATATTAATAATATAATATATATATATGTATATATATATAGACCGGTATAATATATATATATATATATATTATATATAATAATATATATATATATATATATATATAATATATATATATATATATATATATATTAAAATATACATATATATATATATATATTGTATATATATATATATATATATATATATATAATATATTTATATATATATTATATATTATAAAATATATATAATATATATATATATATATATATATAATAATATATATATTATATATATATATATATAATATATATTATATATATATATATATATATATATATATATAATATATATAGTATATTATATATATATATATTTAGGGTTATAACAAAAAAAAAAAAATTTTAGCCTGTATTAGAAATCAATGAACTTTTTAATAATGATAATAATGATAGAAAATGACAATTATTTCGTTCAATTCATAAAAAATGTTCCGCGCCAATGACAATGAAAATTCTGAAACAAGTACATTCAGCATAGTCAAAATGTATTAGTTGCAATAAGCTTCTGATTCAAATATTTATATGTTTTGCATTTCTGGTACAGTTCTTCCATCAATTTCACCCTTCGTTCGGCACAAATATTCGTCCGTGGTATATCTACAACGGATCTGTCAACATTCCAGTGAACTACAAAGCACTTCACGGGTGCAGAGCAATTTAATTCGGAAAATCCATCCATCAATTTCTGGTGAATCTGTGGGTTGAACATTTGGTTAGAAAATCAGGCTTCCTGCCATGTATTTGAGATGAAAGCGCACGGTAGTAGTAAGGGGGCTACTTCGGCAGCAAGGTAACATTTGCCACAAGGCGATTATTTTTATCGATTTTTAGTGCCTTTGGCACTACATGAATGTTTCGGGTGATTTTAACGCTTGAGGCGTCAAATTAGCAATTTTCGGGTTCGGCGAAGCGTTTACCGAGGTCGGCGACACGTTTGGACTAAGCCCCAAGGCACAGCACACCGCAGCGCACCGCACCGCACCACACCGCACCACACCGCACCGCACCGCACCGCACCGCACCGCACCGCACCACCCGTTGCACCTTGCCGTTCCAAGCCCCGCTGCGTTTCGATGGTTCGAATGACCAAGTTATGTTGTCGGGCCTCAGGCTAGGGAGCTGCCTCGAACTCTGGTGATTTTTCCACGAGTAGTACTGCACGTCAATGACAGCTGCACATCTCCAAGGGCGAGCATCACATCACCAAGGCTGGGAAGTCTGCCTCCAACCCCGGTAGAGTTTGCCTCAGTGGCAGAGACGCTCGTTCGAGATCAATGACACGTCTGATGATGAGGCCACGTCTCCAAGACTGAGAAATTTGCCTTCAACTCCGGTAGAGTGTTTTTCTAAGGCGGAGGCACTCATTCGAGGTCGGCGTCACTTCAACAATGGTTCGTTTTCCAAGCCAAGGAAGTTGAACTCAGAAGCCTGTCCCTCAGGTGATCGGCCCAGCACACAGACCAACCAATCTGTAAAACTAATATATATATATATATATATATATCATAAATAAATAACTAACTATATATATATATATATATATATATATATATATATATATATATATATATATATATATAGTATTTCGTTCCGGCTTCTATTTTTTGGGAAACGACATTTAATAATAAACAGGAGCACCAATAATTTGAACATCTCGACAGGAAAACTTTATTCAACGTTTCGTGAAACCAAGCTGTTCCCATCCTCAGGATAATATATATATATATATATATATATATATATATATATATATATATATATATATGGTATATATATATATATATATATATATATATATATATATTATGGCAGGCATATATATATATATACGGCAGTAGACCAACATTCGGTAAATGTTTTTTGGTATTTCAGTACCTACGCACTAGGACGAATATATATATATATATATATATATATATATATATATATATATATATATATATATATATATAATATATATATATATATATATATATATATATATATATATATATATATATATATATATATATATATATATATATATATTATATATATATATATATATATATATATATATATATATATATATATATATATATATATATATATATCAGGGCTGCGGAGTCGTAAAATAAATTTTTCTGTAATCTCGACCTCGACTTCGACTCGACCTGACCCGACCCCTTAAATTCAAATTTGATTGACCTGACCTGACCCGACTCCGACCCGACCTGACTGATCTGACTGACCTGACCTGACTTAAACAAAATTTTCGACTCCGACTCCGACTCGACTCGACCCAGCAGTCAAATCAGCACTGACTTTGACCAGCTTAGTGCTTACAAAGCCACAATAAAACATTTATTTGTTTCAACTTTTTTTCGCTTGCTTTTGAGAATAAAAATATATACACTTTCCAATGAATCTAATCTCCAAATGTTATACGGTAAAATACCCGTAAAGACTAGAGGTGTAGCAGATATCCGCATCCGTATAATTTTTCTCTCTACCCGCATCCGCATTTGCATTCGCATCCGCATGAATTTTTTGCGGAAGCTGTAAGGTATTCATTTATGAATTATGAGGCTAAATGTTCTCAAATTTCTGTAACACAAGATGTTCATACTCGTTGGAATAGTAGTTGGTACATGCTTGAGAGAATGGGAGAAATAAATGAAGCTGTCTCCCCTTATGTTTCGCATAATTCCTAATTGAAAGAGGAGATGCTTCTGATGTAACGATGAAAGCTGTGCTAAATGCTGCTATTAAAAGTAAGGGACTTTCAAAGGTGACAGAAACACTAATGCTGGAGATAGATAATAGATTTCAAAATCTGCAAAACGATTACGCATCTGCAATAGTAACTTTTCTAGATCCAAGACCAAATTTCTGAATCACGTTTCACAAAGGGTTAAAATTTATTTAGTATGCCTATGTGATGAAATGCTGCTAAAGCCAGAAATTTCACCACCCAATAAAAAGAAAAAGATTGCAGAAACAGACACACATCTACTATCTGTTAGCGAAACCATTGCAGAATCCATGAACGTTCTTTTGGCTTCTAGCAGCGATGAAGAGTCTTGTTCAGAGGTGTCAAAGGACACTCTGTCATTGATCGAAGATTATCAAAAGCGAAAACTCTTGGAATCGGATAAAGATCCATTGGTTTGATGGCGTGATAATTGTAAAAGTTTTTCACATCTTGCAGAACTCGGCAGGGAATACTTAGCATGCCCTTCAATAAGTGTAGCTGGCGAGCATCTTTTCAGCGATGCAGATCTCATTTACGAAGAAAAAAGCTTTAGTTTTTTTTAACATAATTTGAGAATTATTAATTTCAAGTATTATTCTACATATAACCTTTTTTTCAAATGGGTTGAGGCTGGGGAAAGAGATTGGTGGGGTGCAAAAGAGTTGGGTTCATATCTCGCAATCTGGTAACACACACACACACACACACACACACACACACACACACACACATATATATATATATATATATATATATATATATATATATATCATATATATATATATATATATATATATATATATATATATATATATATATATATATATATATATATATATATATATATATATATATATATATATATATATATATATATACAACTCCCAGAAAGGGCTTTCGCCCTGTCAGTTGGTCCAACATCTTCTTTTGGCCCGAAACTCTTAACCCTAGAGCATTTTAGAAAACCATTTCTTTTCGCAATTGTTTCCGATGCCAGTCCTCTGGTTAATACTCTCAGGTAGGGTTTTCGCCCTTTCAGTAGAACTAGCATCTTCTTTCATTAGGCTTCAAAACTCGTTCACCCAGAGGTCTCCAGAGGATCTTGCTTCTAGGCGCATAAGATTCTAACACTGGTCCAAGAGTAATACAAGCAAAAGGAAAGGACCAGGTTGCTAGCTCTGTCGCCCTATAACCATGCGAAGAAAATCTTCACTTGTCCTGACAGCTAATGATGCAGGCGCAGCGCAACACATGACAAACAAATATATTTCAGTTTCGGAAACAAATGTATAACCAATTATAATGAAAATTATTTTTATTTTTATTATAAAACAGCCATTTTAAAATTAACAGTTTAATACTTTCAGTTTCAATAATAATAATAATAATAATAATAATAATAATAATAATAATAATAATAATAATAATAATAATAATAATAATAATAATAATAATAATAATAATAATAATAATAATAATAATAATAATAATAATAATAATAAAAGTTCTATAAATTTTCGACTCCGACCTGATTCCCCTTAACTTGCACAGAATTTTCGACTCTGACTCCGACTCCGACTCCCGGAAAATTGCACGACTCCACGACTCCGACTCCGCAGCCCTGATATATATATTGGAATTGTCGTATAGATGTTACATTTTATATATATATAGTTATGTATATATATATATATATATATATATATATATATATATATATATATATATATACATGGGCGCCGTTATGGGGGGGCAGGGTAGGGCCATGGCCCCCCCCTAGGTTTTGAATCTCATGAGAAATTAAAGCTTTTTTGTTTTACCATTGGAAATATATATATATATATATATATATATATATATATATATATATATATATATATATATATATAGTAGAGAGAGGTAGAAAAATATGTTATATATATAGTGGTAACACGCTTGGCATACAAACTGCGAGGGTGCGGGTTCGAAACCCAATAAGGGGAGTTTAATTGTTCTTACCATTTTACGAACTGTGAGCGTTTGTTAGCAGTTCTAAATTTTTTATTTATATATATATATATATATATATATATATATATATATATATATATATATATATATATATATATATATATATATATATATATATATATATATATATATATAAATATATATATATATATATATATATATATATATATATATATATCAAGAAACTTTCCCGCGAAAAAGCAAATTTGCAAACTTGCACAATAGCCTACAGCCCTACCTCTCTAGCCTCCCCTACTCTGCCCTCCCCTATTCCTGGCTGTAACTTCAGTTAAAATATATTTCAGACTTATGAACTGTACGATAACTGATAAATTTTTGCCATAAAAAGAGAGCTCTTTTTAGGGCAACAATTTATCATTCTCTTTGTTTTTAGCGATGAGATCCGGTAATCGGAATTTACACCTTATTTCTATCTTACCTTGTTTTTCACAATTTGATAGGAAAAGAGCAAACTGGAGTTTACCTTTCTAGAACGTCATTGTGGTAGTTGCTTGTGTCTGTAGTCAATGTTTCGACGTTTTTCCGAAACTTCAATTGAAATACACAATTTGAAATATACATAGATGGGTCTATTACGCAAAAAATGCAAATGTTAGTTTATTTTGATTTTTGGAAAAATAGCTCAGCAAATAAAAAAGTAGTTTCTGAAATCTGACATTGCTGAGCACAATTCTTCCAAAATCAAAAACTAATATGGCAATTTGCTCGTAATAGACCCATCTATGTATATTTCAGTTTGAAGTCATTTCGAAAAAAATTGTAGAAGTTGATACGAAAAAATATCAAAAAAATTAGGTTCTGAAAAAATGAAAACGCCGAAACAATGACTACAGACAGAAAAACACCTGAAAATGACGTTCTAGAGGTAAAAAAAAAGCTGCAGTTTGCTTTTAACCCCATCAAAATTGTCTGAAAATTAAGAATTTTATATCCCTTTTGGTGGGGCTGAGAAATGAGTCCCAAAATCCCCAATATTGAATGCTGCCCTTAGGAAACTGAAATAAATAAATATATATATATATATATATATATATATATATATATATATATATATATATATATATATATATATATATATATATATATATATATATATATATATATATATATATTTAATGGGAAACTACTTTGAAAAGTGTCCTAAATATTATTATTATTATTATTATTGAAATTTAATATGAATTTGATTCTATTTCTGTTTTTTTTTTATTCGTTTTATTTCAATTATTATAATTTTTGGGAGTGAAATTATGAAATTTTTATTACTTGCTACCAAGATTTCTACATTTAATACCTATTTATCTAACTTTCGCTTTAAATAAACTTCTTTTAAAAGTCTAGCAATTTTTTGCCCCCATTCTTCTATTTCATATATATATATATATATATATATATATATATAATAATATATATAATTATGT
>JABUQX010084739.1:45000-52500 GCA_015478945.1 Trachelipus rathkii | reverse complement strand
TCTACAAGTAAATCAACAACAGATTCACTGGAAGAATTTCCACAGTCCAGTAGTGATGAAGTTAAGTCACACGCATTATCGCATAGTGAGTGCAAACGATTGAAAACTATCACCAAGAAAAACGACTAGATATAAATCAAATGACGATCCTCTACCAGTTGGTGGAGTGTTAATTGCTGTAAAATGCAAATGTTAACCGACGCTTAAGTAAACTCTTCTTGCAAGGGAATACCTGGCCTGTCCTCCAACTAGTGTTCCAAGTGTGAGAGTATTTAGCAATGCTGGGCTAATATAAGATGAAAGAAACAGACTCTCAGCAGAAAAGGCAGAAAATTGATGTCTCTCAAGCACAACCTTCCTATATTTGGAATTTCAATATTAGTGCAAAAAGTATATAATCCATGTAAAATCTCTATTAAGGTCGGAGGTTAGGTAGAGTTTGATTCCATTTGAGTTGGGTCCCCGTCCCGCAACCTGGTAACAATTATATTAATAGATTGTAGCTAAATATATATATAAGTTATATATATATATATATATATATATGGCAGGAGAAATATATAGCAGTATATATATATATATTATATAGAGAGAAGTTAGTATATATATATATATATAGTATATATATATATATATATATATATATATATATATATATATATATATATATATATATATATATATATATATATATATATATATATATATATTAAACATCCGCATCCGCATCCGCATCCGCGGATGTTAAAATCAAACATCCGCATCCGCATCCGCGATTTGCCCTGCGACATCTGCAGCATCATTCTAATATATATATATATATATATATATATATATATATATATATATATATATATATATATATATATATATATATATATATATATATATATATATATATATATATATATATATATTTATATATATATATATATATACATATATTTATATATATATATATATATATATATATATATATATAGAAAGATATATAGAGAGAGTATATATATATATATATATATATATATATATATTTATATGTTATATTGGCAAACCATCAGCTATGTGCTACTCAAACCACTGAGCCTGCTTGGTTAGACAAACATACGTACCTAGAACGCGCCACTTGATTTCCAATAGAAAAATGAGATTTACCCATATATTAAATCTGGGTTTACTCAAACCACACTATATCCTAACCTAGACTAAAAACGTGCATAGTAGGACCGATCTAGACTGACTGCCAGCATGCTCAAACCGAGACCTAACCTAGATGGATTGTGGTTGCCCAAAACCGAGACCTAACCTAGCTGGATTGTGGGCTGCCCAACACCCAGACCCAGAACTTGAAACCCCCTAATAAATCATTGTTTAAGTTTAATAAATAATCAAATAAATAAAAAGAAAGAAAATTTAAAAAAATTATACTTGTATTATATATATATATATATATAAATAATATATATATATATATATATAGTATATATATATATATATATATATATATATATATATATATATATATATATATATATATATATATATATATATATATATATATATAATATAAAGAGAAATTGTTGGGTGTTTTTTGAAAAAAAGATATCTTGTTCACCTAATTTCTCATTTAAAAATCTTTTCTGAAGTTTCTTTCTAATATTTACTAAATCAGATTTTTCTTTAATATTAAGTGGTGATATTTTAGAAACGCTAATAAATTCTGTTCATCAGAAATTAATTCATTAAGATATTAAACTGAGATTCACAATTAATTTAGCACTTTAAGACAACAAACAATTTTAAACTAAAAACTAATATGATGATTAATAAACAAAACTGACATTTTCACTAATTCAGTACTTCAGACAACAAAACAACTTTAAGCTAAAACAAATATGATAAGTGTGACTCAGACGCCATCAGCCATAGTTATGAGTGCGACTGTTTTAACGCCCGACTGGACTGTGAAAGCCAATCCAGTGACTCGCTTCGCTGGACAAACATACGCACGAACCTGCATCAAAACTGCATCATGCCAGCGATATATATATATATATATATATATATATATATAGCATATATTATATATATATATGAGCATATATATATATATATATAGAGTATATAGAGTAGTATATATATATATAGAGGCATTATTTTACGGCACGTATATATCAACCCATTAAAGAGATATGGATGTATATCGTTGCCGACGCTTTTAAATAAATATTTAATATTAATAAATTAATTACTTACTATATATATATATATATATATATATATATATATATAGTGAGAAAAAGAAGATTTATATATATATATATATATATATATATATATATATATATATATATATATATCTTTATATATAAATAGCTAAAGATATAGGTATATATATATATATATATATATATATAGATTCCTCGCGTTTAGAACGCGCTCACAAAACACACAATACATTATCTATCAAAACAAACATTCACACACACACACACTCATACATTATATATATATATATATATATATATATATATATATATGGAGAAGTTATATATATATATATATATATATATATATATATATATATATATATATATATATATATATATATATATATATATATATATATATATATATATATATAGAAAAGTGGAATTAACGCATTTAAGAGTTAATCCGTTAATGAACTCGTTAATTTTTTCGTTAACTTTTAACGCTTTCGTTAATTTTAAAAAGAAGTAACGTACTATTAACGAGTTACATTTGTGAATTAACGTTAACGAGTTAAAATTTTCCCCTACATCCGTTAACCGTTAACTTAATTTAAGAGTTTATAAAATATTTTCTTATCAGATTTTAAATTGTATTAGATTCGATTTCGATAACAGATAAACTTTTTTTTCCAAAATTTCTTAAACGCTCCTCCCAATGGCTCAAAATTTGTTTATTCTTACACGGTTATTATCCCGTTTAGTAATGTTAAACATGTTTTTCTTATGCTGTATTCTCATTTCTTATTGGTTCGCTGAAGAAAAAAAAGATGGTGACTGTTACCCGTTCAATGAGTCATTAACTTCTTTCGTTCATGACTTGAACTTGTTTCTTTTGTGACTAGTAAAAAATATAAGAAGTAGGCCTAATAAGCGTTGTAATTTATAAAAAATATACATATTTGTAATAACTCTTAATAGGCAACGTGGGTCTTTAAAGACCTCAGCAATATCCCTTCCCCCAAAATCCATCTGTAAAAAGAAGACTCCTAGTTTGAAGTTTGATATTTCTGTCTCATTTTTCAGTGAGCACTAAGCTCTTGACGTGGAAGGAGGCTTGTTGCTCTATGTCCAATAGTTTTTGCGTAATGGAAAATGTGGGGGCCGGGCGGACCCCACGTTACCTATTATGGACTTAGTTTTTATTGCACTTATAAAAAGTGTAAGATGGTTTCATTTGTGTTTTTAGTGTTAATAGTGTACTATAGTGTAGTGTGTGATTTTAGTGTAAATAGTGTACTATAATAGTGTAGTGTGTGTGTTTTTTTATGTAATAGCCATAGTACAGAGAGAGAGAGAGAGAGAGAGAGAGAGAGAGAGAGAGAGAGAGAGAGGAGTTGGTTATATATGCGATCTCGGAGTTATACTGCGACCTCAGCAGTTTTGATGTTTTAGGTTATATATATATATATATATATATATATATATATATATATATATATATATATATATATATATATATATATATATATATATATATATATATATATAGAAAGAAGATATATATATATATATATATATATGCTATATATATATATATATATAGAGAGTATATCATGTTTGTTATATTGTCATAGCCTGTGTCTCAGTTATTTGTAAATTTGAATATCCAAAGCTCTGCCCTGAAATGTAAAAATCCTCAAAACTACAATACAGTTAAAAATATTTGATCCTGGTAAAATTTCACATAAGAAAATGAAAATTTAAAATAAAAATTATTGTTTATAATTATAGCAATATGATTAGAGAGCCTATTTAGAGACCTTTATTGGTTACTCGTTAAAATAAAGACTTTCTATTAAATTTGCTTTTTTTTTTTTTACTAAAGAATACCCTAAGGGTATACTGCACCGATGGCAGGAGTCGGGGTCTCTCGGCCTTCCGGAGGAACTACATGGGGCAGGGACTACTCCCCGCCCTCCGGGAGGGTCCAACCCCTGCTCTTGGTATTTGGGTGTCACGGGGTTCCTCCACTACGGGCGGAAAACGTCCCCCTATGTTCCCGTCGGCTCGAGCCCCTAGTGTGCCGTATAAAGCAAAATTTACGAAAGTCTATTTATTTTAACGAGAACCACAAAAGGTCTCTAAATAGGCCTTCTGAATCATATTACTATAATTATTAACAATAATTTTTTTTTTTTTACATTTTCTTATGTGAAATTTTCAAGATTCCAAAAATGTATTCTTTTCTGTAGCTATTGTAGTTTTATAGATATATATATATATATATATATTTTTTTTTTTTTTTTTTTTTTTACATTTCCAGGGCAAACTTGACCAGCATTCCAGCAATGTATTCTGTTTTACTGTAGCATTAACTTTTAAGATACATATGACGGCTATAACAGACGCTGGCTATATATATATATATATATATATATATATATATATATATATATATATATATATATATATATATATATATATTATTATTATTATTATTATTATATATATATATATATTATTATTATTATTATTATTATTATTATTACATATATATATTATATTATATATATATATTATTATATATTATATATTATATATATATATTATATATATTATATATATATTATTATTATATATTATATATATTATTATTATTATTATGATATATATATAAGTATATATATATATATATATATATATATATATTATATTATATTATATATATTATTATTATATATATACATATATATTATATTATTATTATTATTACATATATATACATACATATTATTACATTATTAGCATATATATAGTTATATGGTTTATTGGTGCTATACATATTATTATTACATATATATATATATATGGTTGATATTAATATTCTTAGCAACATATTATATTAGCTTTACAGTCATGACTGTTGTTAAGTGAAATATCTTTTTATATTATTATGTTGTTATATATATATATATATATATAAAAATATATATATATATATATATATATATATATATATATATATATATATATATATATATATATATATATATTATATATATATATATATATATATATATATATATATATATATATATATATATATATATATATATATATATATATATATATATATATATATATAAAAAAAATATATATATATATATATATATATATATATATATTATATATAGTATATATATATATATATATATATATATATATATATATATTCCTCCTTGTATTCAATAGAATTTTAGGTTCAAAAAAACAATTTTCAGATTTTACGAAACAATGGCTAGTAAAATTTTTGAGTACTAATGATATATTTGAATTAGACTCTTATGCAGATATTATAGATAGAGATGATTTAGACTCTGTTTGTGATGAAATTGAAGATCATCTTGAAATTGAATCCATATATGATGAAGAGCTGCATGAAGAGTACCAACCATCGCTTGAAGAGGAGGTAGAGACAGAGGTTGAAATTCCAGTTATGGAGGCGTCTACATCTGACCAACCAGCAGCTGCAGCACCGAGTAAGAAGAAGAGGTTTACATCTGAGGATCTAAACCCTGAAGACGCTATCCATAAACTGGATTGTAGAAACTATAAAGCAAAGAACGATCATATCTGGAATCCCAAAAAACCGATTGTAGGAGAAAGAAGAAGTTTACAGTTGACTTCTGTCTAACATTCCTCTAAACCTTCTCCTCTTGCTGAAAAGTTTAATTCCTATTTAGAATTATTCGGGCTCTTTTTTGATGATTCGTTTGTCTCGAAAATTGTTATGTACACTAACAAGTACATGGAGAATTTGCAGCAAAAATATAAAACTAAAAATGCAACAATAGCAAAAACAACAGTTGTAGAGATGAAAGCACTTATAGGAGTACTAATTTTCAGTGGTGTGAAGAAAGATAATCACGTCACTACTGGAGAAATGTGGAACGTACGGTATGGCTGTGGGATTTACGGAACAGCGATGACCGAGAGAAGATTTTGTTTTTTGCTTCGGTCACTCCGATTTGATGACCTCGATACTAGAGCTGGAAGAAGAGAGAACGATAATTTTGCTCCAATACGGGAGCTTTGGAACGACTTTGTTAATAAATGCAAAGATAACTACAGCCCAGGAAAATATATCACTGTCGATGAACAGTTATTAGGGTTTCGAGGAAGGTGTCCCTTCAAGCAGTATATAGCCAACAAACCCGCAAAATATGGAGTGAAAATACTGATGGCTTGCGACGCAAAAACACATTATATGGTCAACGCTCTCCCGTATCTTGGAAAGCACACGATTTTCTTTTACACAAAATATATATATATATATATATATATATATATATATATATATATATATATATATATATATATATATATATATATATATATATTATATATATATATATATATATGTTATTATTATTATATATAGTATATATAGAAATATAGTATATATATATATATATATATATATATATATATTTTATATATATTTATGGTATATATATATATATAGTTATTAGTATATATTAAGAAGTATATATATATATATATAGATTTATATATATATATATATATATATATATATATATATATATATATATATATATATATATATATATATATATATAATTTTTTAAGAATTGAAAAAGAGGTATGAAGATGGTATGCAAGAGTTTTTCCTTCGCACCACGACCATACGAGGGAAAAGTCTAACTGTGTGGGGTCCGTATGCACCCCACATTACCTTTTAGCGTCAGAAATAAAAACTAAAAGCACAAATTTACAAGGGCCATTTTCAATTTCAGATTACGATATGAATGAATAGCCCTTTGGTAATGTCGGCTTTAGTTTATTTTGGGACATGATTAAACTACAAAATGCAAAAGAAAAAACGTTTATATTATGTATAGGGTATTTTTGGCAAATTTTTCTTTAGGCATGGTGAATTTTGAACACCTTTTTTTTGTAATGAACATAAAATATTTATCTTAGTTCCATTTTCAAAACAAAAACAAGTTAAATTTACTCTGGATGTATTGCAAAATAAAACTAATGAATAAATTCAACAAAAATTTTAATTTTCCTTGACTAAAAACGCAATTAATCAGTGGGGTCCGAGTGGAACCCACGTTACCTTTGGTGTCATGAAAAAGACACGTTACCTATTAAGGGTTAAAACTGCAAGTTGGTATATCCTGTTATTTTTACAATAATATACTATTAAGTTTTAATTAAGGTACTTACACTTTGGAAATATTCTTTTTCAAGCGGGAAA
>JABUQX010084739.1:32500-40000 GCA_015478945.1 Trachelipus rathkii | reverse complement strand
TTTTAGAACTGAATTATTAAAAACTTCAGCTTTAGTTACATCGGCGAATAATATAAATGTAAGTGAATAATTGTTATTTTTAAATAAGAACTTAGAAAGATTTTAATAAAATACATGTTAGAGAAGAACTTATTTTGTTATTTTTATACTTATTATACGGCTAAAGATGATGTAAAGCAGTAAGTCAATGGAACAAAACGTATATGAGTCAGTGAGGAAGTTATTAGGGGTCAATTCACGATTAACATTGATTTATTGCTTAAGGCAATGTAAAATATGTTTTTAATAAAATTTCATAAAATTTTAGTAAAAGTTATTTTAAAACTTGATAGTTATAAAATTTTTAAACAAAAAGTATTAACAGTTAATAATAAATTCTTTGTTCAAAGATAATGATTGATTTATTATAGAAGTTTTAAGAAACTTTGAAATAATTTTAGTTATATTTGAATGAGTAATATAAATGTACGTGTTTAATTAAAACATAAAATGTTTTAATAAATTATACGTTATATGTGTAAGTGAGTGTGCGTGTGTAAGTAAATCTGTGTGTGAGTGTAAGTAAATCTGTGTGTGAGTGTAAGTAAATCTGTGTGTGAGTGTGTGTGTGTAAGTGTAAATGTAAGTGTCTATGGGTAAATGTAAGTGTCATAGTGAATGTGTGTATAAGTGTCATAGTGTGTGTGTGTGTAAGTGAATGTGTGTATAAGTGTCATAGTGAATGTGTGTTCTAAATAATAATAACAATAGGCATGAAGTAAATAACACTAAGTATAATAATAAAAAAAAAAATAATAAAATAATAAAAATAATAAAAATAATAATAAAAATAAATAAAAATTATTAAAACAAAATAAAAAACATAATGTTAATAAATATATGAGTTAAAGCAGTAAAACATATGAGTTAAAGCAGTAAAACATATGAGTTAAAGCAGTAAAACATGAGTTAAAGCAGTAAAACATGAGTTAAAGCAGTAAAACATACGAGTTAAAGCAGTAAAACATGAGTTAAAGCAGTAAAACATGAGTTAAAGCAGTAAAGCAGTAAAACAAAAGCATACTAATCCCCCCTTGGTGTTAGGTCACACCTCTATTGATTTACTGATTTACTGCTTTAAGGTATGTAATGTTAATAAATATATGAGTTAAAGCAGTAAAACATATGTTAAAGCAGTAAAACATGAGTTAAAGCAGTAAAACAGTAAAACAAAAGCATACTAATCCCCTTGGTGCTATGTAACACCTCTATTGATTTACTGATTTACTGCTTTAAGGTATGTAATGTTAATAAATATATGAGTTAAAGCAGTAAAACATGTGAGTTAAAGCAGTAAAACATGAGTTAAAGCAGTAAAGCAGTAAAACAAAAGCATACTAACCCCTTGTTGCTGTGTAACACCTCTATTGATTTACTGATTTACTGCTTTAAGGTATGTAATTTTAATAAATATGTGAGTTAAAGCAGTAAAACATATGAGTTAAAGCAGTAAAACAGTAACAGTAAAGCAGTAAACAAAAGCATACTATTCCCTTAGGTGTTAGGGTAACACCTCTATTGATTTGCCTGATTACTGCTTTAAGGTATGTAATGTTAATGTTTTTAATAAAATTTCGTACAGTTGTAGTAAAATAAAATGATTATATATCAGACACTCTGGATTTTTTTTTCTTCCTTTCTCATTCCTCATTCTTTTTCATTATTTATATTGGCATAACTTCTTAAATAGATGTCTAGTTTTAATGTTATTGGTCATCTTTTCCTGGTTTTAGAGTGTAACTACATGGCCTCAGTACTCGACTCATCAATTGTGAATTAGTCGCTGATGGAGCTTTACCCCCAAACGCTCCTCTGGATACCGTTCCCTGATACATGACTCATTTATTTTAAGTAAAGGTGGAGAATATATATATATATATATATATATATATATATATATATATATATATATATATATATATATATATATATATATATATATATATATATATATATATATGTGTGTGTGTGTGTGTGTAGGTGTAGGTGTGAGCTACGGCTGGTATATGTATCAAGGGTGGATGTATGTGTCTAGGTATGTGTGTTTGTGTGTGTAGGTATAGGTGTGAGCGTAAGTGCCTATGGGTAGGTGTATGTGTGTATAAAAAGCCTAGCGTATGTGTGTGTGTATAAATAGCCTAGCGGGTGTGCGTGTGTGCATAAGTGTCATAGTGTGTGTAGACGTGGGTGTAGGTGTGAGCTAGGGTTGGTGTATGTATCCATGGCAGGGTCGGTAAGGGTGGGTGTGTGTATATAGGGTGGTGTATGTACCAGGTGTGTAGGTGCAGATGTGAGTGTAAGTGTGTGTGTGGGTGTATGTGTGTGTGTGTATAAGTAGCCTAGTGGGTGTGTGTGTGTGGATATACAGTAACGGGGTGTGTGTGTGTGTATGTGTGAGTAAAGTATGTTTTATATGATGTGTGTGTGTAGGGATGATAGCGATTCTTCTCTCCTCTCTGCTATATATATATATATATATATATATATATATATAGTATATATATATATATATATATATATATATATATATATAGGAGATATATATATATATATATATATATATATATATATATATATATATGCATATATATAAAATGCAAAATCGAGATGCGCTTTTTCTAAACTTTTAATATGGAAATAGCTATTTCCAAAATTTTTGTATGCATAAAATGATTTATATATAAGTAACATTTGTTTATATATTAAAGGGCATTCAGACGGAGCCCAATTAGTTAAGTCCTATACACTTCCTTAAGAGGCTACGGGTCGAGTTCCAGTTCGGTTAGTGACTGGTATAGGTCACATTTTTTAAATTCCCACAATTCCTTTGTTCATTCTTGTGGGTGGGATGATTCGCATCAGAAGATAGAAGATGTTATGCGCATGCGCATGATGCATATACATGTATGCGCAAACGCATGGTACATATACATGACTAAGTAGTAGTATAAAATGACATGTGGCGACCATTCCTTAAAGAAGGCCCAATGGGTTCAGGATACCTGTGAAACCTTCCAGAAGAGTACAAAGAGCAACTATATATATATATATATATATATATATATATATATATATATATATATATATATATATATATATATATATATATATATATATATATATATATATATATATATAATATATATATAGTATATAGTATATATATATATATATATATATATATATATAGTGAAAAGCAAATTTGAAAATAGATTCAATGAAATTTATGGTATAGGGGATTAGGAAGACCTTCTTGGAGAGCACAGACAGATAAAGCAGTCACGGTGAATGGAATGGGTATAGAGATACGGTGAATGGAACGGGGTAGGAGGGATGAATGGGATGATGAGGGTGCGTGTGTATAAGGGTGAGTGTATGTGTCTATGGATGCATTCGTGGATATTAAAATACATTCATGAGTTATAGAAAAACGAGGATGCGAAACAGCGAAAAAACGGTCCGGCTTGGTGCAGTGCGGTGCGGTGCGGTGCTGCGCGGTTCGGCGGGGCCTTGCGGTTAAGCGAAAACGCGTTGGTGAACTCCGAAACGCCCCCCCACCCTTATAGAGGGAACCAAAATAAATAAAAAAAAAAGAAAAAGAAAAAGAAAAAAAAGAGGGTTCTCAAAAATTAGGGGGGGCAAAATAGGGGGGTCATACGTACGCCGGATGCTCAGCATCATGCCACACCCCTCGAAGAATTTGTGCCAAAAGCCTGTAGTCCTGGCATGGGCTGCTCTGCGGCGGCACATCGGTGTCCAAAATCCCTCTATTACTACTCTCATATTGTCAGGGGTGTTATTATTATTATTATTATTATTATTATTATTATTATTATTATTATTATTATTATTATTATTATTATTATTATTATTATTATTGTTATTATTATTATTATTATTATTATTATTATTATTATTATTATTATTATTATTATTATTATTATTATTATTATTATTATTATTATTATTTCTTGCAATTTTTATGAATATTTGTGAAAAATTTATTAAAATTTTTTTTGTTCGAACTCCCGTTCCTTTTGTTAATAAAGTAAATATGGCTAAACCTAAGATTCTTTCTGACTTCAAATCGATATTTAACTTAGAAACATCGAGGAAACCCATTTGGGAATAAACAAGAGCAGCAGCAGCAGCAGCAGCAGCAGCAGCAGCAGCAGCAGCAGCAGAGCTCGGGAAAAATACCTTAACCACAGAGCCTACGTGAGCTAAGAGTAGTGACGAAAATCGCAGCAGGAGCAGGAGCCGCACCAGCAGCAACTGGAGCGATCCTTACAGGGATAGAAGATCACCGCGCGCGATTTCTTCGGTGATCGGAAACCGACCAACGTATCTACTGGGATCCTGTAAATCCCTATGTTAAAGCTGAACACCATTTAAACCTACCAGGGGTAACTGTGTGGTGTGGGATTTTTGATATTAAACAGACAGTTTTTTAACTGAGAGGTCGATGGGGACAGGTACCTAACCTTGCTGCAGGAGTCGGTCGGTCCACACATTGACGAGATGTTTGGTGATAACGACGTGATTTACTTTCAGCAAGATGGAGCACCTCCCCACTACCATCGCGATGTAAGAGCTCACCTCGATGCAGCATTTCCAAGCACATGGATTGGACGAAGGGGTAGTATTAAACCCTGCGCGTTCCCCAGATCTCACGCCAATGGACTTCTTTTTATGGGGATACCTCAAAGACAGAGTTTATCGCTCAAAACCAAGAACGATAAATGCATTGAAATTGGAAATCGAAAGACAATGTCGCGACATTCCAAATGAACTGTTTCGTGTCGTTTGCGACTCCATTGGTTAGCGTTATCAGCCGTGTCTGGACAATGGCGATCATCATTTTGAACATTTGCGAACATGATTCTTTAAATACATGTATGTTCTGTAATTCAAGCCTTTAAACTTGTCACTATGTTCATAAATAAAGTTTGTATAGTCTTTCAAAGTGTTAGTACATTATTTTGAGACACCCTGTATATATATATATATATATATATATATATATATATATGTTATATATTATTATTATATATATAAGACTATATATATATATATATATTATATATATATATATATATATATATATATATATATATATATATATATATATATATATATATATATATATATATATATATAGGGTTAAATCAAGAAGTCACTGCATAATATCTCGAAAATTCAAGATGGTACAAGAAAACCGATAATACATATGGAATCAGCGTATGAAATATGCGGAAACGCGTCTTACTTTTTTTGTTTTTTTTTTCTCAAACTACGATAGGTAGAAGAAAACTAATAATATATATGGAATCAATTTTTAGGGGGCTTGAGCCGACGGTGGGACAGAGGGGGACGTTTTTCCATAACCCCGAGGAGGGCGGAGGAACCCCGCGAGCACCCAAATACCAAAGAGTTGGGTTCCGAGACCTCCCGGAGGGGGAAATATCTCACCTCCCGTCGTCCCCCAGGAGGCCGAGAGACCCTGACTCTTTGCATCTTTCGGTATACCCTTGGGGTATTCTTTTGTTAAAAAAAAAAAAAATTTTTCATACATATTTTATACGCTGATTCTAAATATTTGTTAGTTTTCTTGTACCTATCGTGGTTTTGAAAAAAAAAAAAAATTAAAAATTATTTTTCATTTTCCATACACATTTCCTCCGCTGATGATCCATATATGTTATCAGTTTTCTTGTACCCATCTTAGTTTTCGAGATATCATGCGGATCTTTAGTTTCACCATATATATATATATATATATATATATATATATATATATATATATATATATATATATATATATATATATATATATATATATATATATATATATATTATATATATATATATATATATATATATATATATATATATATATATATATATATATATATATATATATATATATATTGCATTTTCTACAAAGTAAAAGTTTTTAATGTTTCGAAGAGCTGATTTTTTGAAATTGCTAGAGTACACATAACAAGAATAAATAAGTGTGCATCTACCGACAATAACGAAGAGGATACAAACCATGAAATATCAGGTGAGAGTGAAGAGAAAAATGACACCCCATATATAAAGAGAGAGTTATATATATATATATATATATATATATATATATATATATATATATATATATATATATATATATATATATATATATATATATATATATATATATATATGATTTATTTAATTGTCATAAGATAATCAAAGCTATTACGCAGCACAGAACTCATAATAATAAAAATGCTAGGTATCGAAAGAGCTCTTGAGTCACTCATTTAATAATTATTAAATGTCACTCTTTATTAGGAATACAAATAATATAATTTCGTTTCAGCAGAATCATTTTTAATGATCATAAAATAAATGCATTATTATTATTATATCTGACACCATATAAATATAATTTTTAAGCCTTTCGAGAAGGAGCAGGCTGTCGGCTGTCGGCTGTCTTGTCTTCAATGTGTCGCTCACGGTTGCCTCTGTGCCGTCAGATCTTTCGAGCCAGGGCACCACAAGAACTTTTTTAGGAAGTTCAAAGAGGATCAATCAGGAATCAGTATTTTAAAATTCTAATATCATACAAAACTTTTTGTTTTGTTTCTATTAGATTTTGCCTCTCTTCGGAGTGCACTCTTGACAAGTACATAATTGATGTATTTTATTGGTCCGAGTATCAGCTGAACTTGATACAGAAATGATACCCCCAAGATGAATGAACAATTCTTACAATTTTCTTAAAAAGGTTGGATAAAAGGAGAAAGTGGCCTGATAGTCAGGAAGAAGAGCCTCTTTTCAATATTTTCAGACCACCTTTCTTTAGGTTTAAACCATCTGAAAAATGAGATGATTCCTAGTTTTTTAATTTTTCTTGCTCTACATAAATTATATTTTTTCCTCTCTAAATCTACTTACTTATAATATATTTAAACATTGAATAACAAAATCAGTAAAATGTGAAACCGATTCTCTATATTTTTATTTAATTTTTTAAATTTTTAAAGTTTGGTATAGCGTGGTGCTAATTTGCCTACATTGAATTGTATCTGTTTTACTAAAAACAAATTTGGCTTCATGCAAATTGTTAGTAACAAATACATGACAATTTTTTACCTGTTTGAGGAGCCAGTTGTTTTGATAAGAGAAGCAAGTTTACCCGTAAGAGCGTGGTGTAGCGCTGTATAAAATATGAGCCTCTGATGAGAGGTGATCGATTAAACCCCCGGGCATTGATATATTTTGACCGAACATTAATTGGGAGGGTGGTATACCTTCTTTTGTTATCTGCGCGAGTCTCAGGAGTGAACAACAATTGCAAAATGTTGTTCTTAGTTAGTAGACTTTAAATCATGAACTTACAACATACATCTTAAGCAGGCCTGTAGGCTTTTATGGCAGTGCTCTATTAATCCGTTTACTTCAGGGGTTTGA
>JABUQX010084739.1:0-27500 GCA_015478945.1 Trachelipus rathkii | reverse complement strand
TTTTATAGAAAGGGATAAATAAGTTACTATAATCATAATATGGTAAAAAATGTTATAAAAAAGATATTAAGGCAAATCACAATCTATCAATAATCTGCGGAAAAAGCATTGATACGTTATCCTTATCAAATGAAAAAACATTAGGTGGTTAAAAATCTTTGGGCATTATTTTTTAAATTTCTTTCAAAATACAATACCAAATAAAGCGAAAATCAATAAACTAAAACAATTTTTTTAAATCCATTTTAGAACCCATTAAGATGTTACTAGTTTTATACAATATTACATGATTCTGAGTGCGAAGTTCCTCCAAAATTTACACCAATAATCTGATTTGTCACTAACTTATTTAATTCTTATTATTTATATTAAAATTAAAGTCCCTTAGGTACAGCATTGAGTTCTCCTGTAGACACCATTTGTATGCCATGATTGAACCTTTAAAAAAAAACCGATGCAAATTTCAGTAACCATATATATATAGTCACGTTGTCCTGGATTAAAATTATTTAAATTATTTTTTAATTTTTTTTGAACCAATTTCAAAACTACCATCTTAGTTTATTGCTCTAATATGTAATGTCTCCATATATATAATTATTAATATAATATATATATATATATTATTTATGAATTATATACATATAATAATTATATATATATTATATCATATATATCAAATAATAATATATATATATATATATATATTATATATTATATATTTTAATTGAGAGAACAGACTCAATATTTTTTCTATATTCTGCAACACCTCTTGGTTAAAGAGTTCCCACGTGAATTATTTATCAACCATGGTAATAGGATATTAATATTGATGAGGATTATACCTTCTAGGTTTAAATTGAATCATTGACATTTGGTTATTAACCTTAATCTTACTGTTAGCATTTCCCTCTCTTTCGCTTCTACTATTTTATAATTACTATATCTATGACTTTTATAAAAACAAAACCAAGATGTTAATGAAAAACAGAAAAACTTAACACTTCTTTATGTATTTACCATTTAAATAAGAATGAAAGCGAAACGAATTAATTCTTCCTTATTATAAATTTGCTAAATTTATTAAAAAGAATTTTTAAAATATCGGTTATATTTTTCTCAAATAGGAATCATCAATAATTTGTTCATCATCATCGTCAAAAAATCTTGGTCCAACACACACTATATATATAAATAATATATATATATAATATTATATATATATATAATATTATATTATATATTATTTATTAGTGATATATATATATATATATATATATTAATAACTATCATATACTATTTATATATATATCTCTATATATTAGTATTATATATACCGGTATATATATTAACTATATATTATATATTATATTTATATATATATAATTATACTTATATATATATATTATTATATTATATATATATATATATATATATATATATATATATATTACATATATATATTATAATTATATTATATAGTATATCGATAGTATCACGAACCATCTCAAACCCACATTTGGAATAACAGGGCGTTAGTTCACTTACACTTTGCTATACAACACCATGTTCTTATCAGCCGTAGCTATAAGACCCATGTTTTGTAGACTAATTTATTGCCTTTCATGATAATGATTATTATTTCATATTAATATTATTCATTATTATTATTTATTATTATTGTATTATCCGTCAAAGAAATTGTGATCACGAACATTTCCAATTTCACGTCTGTCGTGGCTCCGCGCTCAGCATCACTCCGACTCCAGCTCCGGCACCGACTCCGACTCCGCTCCGACTCTATTATAGTATTTATTATGATTATTATTATTATTATTAGCAGTAGTAGTAGTCGTAGTAGCAGTAGTTGTAGTAGTGGTATTAGTAGTTAGATTTATCGTTACGGGTAAAATTTGGCATGGGTTCAGATCGATGAACAATTATCTTGTTGATTTACAAGTACAACCCACCTGGGTCCCCCGAAAGGGGACCCACCCCCACTTAAAAATCAAAGTGTTCGTAATAGGCTAATTGTGGGTGGACAGGTTCAGCAGTGATTTCTAAGAAATGTACTATCGTGTAATCTGGGAGTGACTCGCGGGCAACCGGTGCTCGAGAGCATGCTTTGCCTATTAATAAACATGTCGATATAACATACAACGTTTTGTGTCCTTATAAGTTTATCGAACGGTCGTATGAGTTCAATAATGAGCGTTATAGAACCGTGTTAATAGCGTGTCTGAGATCTCCACAGAAGGGATCCCCACCCCAAACATTAAATATGATGTAGAAGCTGAAAATTGACATTACAGCCTTTTACGTTGTAATCTTAGATCTGTTATCAGGGCAAAATGACCGATGCGACCAAATTGAGACCGGGCCCCAAATTCTGAATATATTTTAGAGTTCGACTGAAAACTCGGTATACACCTTCTGAGATGTATCTTAGATATAGCAGGGAGTAAAATGACTGTGGTGCCCCAGTATGGTACTCAACTCCCAATAATCTGAAATATGACATAGACACAACGAATGACTATACAAGCCTCTTTTAGGTCTGTAATCTTAATGTTATCACCGGTAAACAACCGATGGGATCACATTTGGTGGACCGGCCCCCAAACTCTGATATATGAGCCGTTAGAATGATGAACTCGGTATACAACCTTCTGAAAATGTATCTTAGATGTGTAACCGAGGTAAAATGACCTATGGACCAAATTTTGGGACCGACCCCCAAACCTGAAATATTGAACATAGACCACGATGAAACTCTGTTATTTTACACCTACCATTATTGAAGGTACTCACAATCAAGTATGTTAATAGCCGGAACACCAGCCTAAAGCAGTGGGTCTCCGGAGACCCAAACCTGACAATATTTGACCTCTAGAACATGAATCCGTGATTAATCGTTTTAACTTACATGTCAAGTGCGGAATCTGACTGTAGTATATCTCGTTTAAGTGTTATTATCTTACGTATCATGAAGATGAAGAGATGAGATGAATGATTTCCTAAGATCCAGATGGATTATATATTAAATTTTTTATATTTCCACACATCTATTTAGGACTATATTTCCTAAGTTTTTTTTTGTGCACGGTTTTATTTCCTCGTTAATTTTTTCTTGATTATTTTACAAGATTATTTTGTTGTTATTATATTCTTCTAAATGAATTCATTATTATACCAATTTGTGATTCAGTTTGAGACCCTAATTTATTATATTTAAATCAATGTTATAAAAGAAAATATCTACAAGGCGTTATTTAAGAAAAGACCTTTGACACTCTATTTGAAGATTTGATATAAATTGACATTACTCTATCTATTACTAAGTTGCATCGAATAAAAATGTTTTGCGTTTTATTAACATGTCCAATAATAAGTCAAGGATTTAGTAAACTTGTAAAGTTCTTTAAACACATTTTTAAATTCATTATTCTATTATAATTTATCTTTTTAAAATAATTATCTCAACACTTTCTTGTACTCATTAACGTTAAAATTCTTTTTATAAGAGTTGAAAGTAATTATTTCTCTTTTTCAAAGAATGAAAGTTCTTTCTGTATATTATTCTTTTTCACTTTCACTTTGCTTGCCAAGAGTTGCTACGATTAAATGTTTATGAAATAAACGTCGGTTTACCTTCTTAAAACAACTTGAGGGTACTGACAGTTGCAAGAGAAGCGCCCCTAATATAAGCCATCATTTTCTTATACTCTACCTTTATTATACTGACGTAAGAAGGTCGAGGAATTGGGAGGCGTTTCAGGTGAGGGGAATATAAGAGAGAGTGAGGGAAGAGAACACACTGCAGAAGCCCACTGCACACACACATACACACAAAATACACACATAATCATACGCTTCTTATGGTCACAAATTTTCGGATGTTTTTAGCGCGTCTAAGGCATATGTTTAAAAGTTATTACAGAAGATATAAATAATGATTGAATTTTTATTAAGTATAGATTTTAATATAAATATCACCAGTTTCTTTTCATGTTGTTCTTGTATATATCTAATAAACAGTTTTAAAGATATCAACAAATGAGAATGCCACAACTAGTATTACTGAAACAATTGCTACTCCTGCTACAGCTACCTACACCAACAACTATTACTATTGAGCTACGAATGCCAAAAAAGAAGGGAATACCCGGAAATAGAGACTTATCATCTGATAGAGCCCCTCCGTATTTTTAAACAATATAAGATTAGCTGAAGAGGTAACAGAGTGTTCATAGAGCATGAGACAGAAAGAGAAGAAAAAGCACTGGAGCTAATCCGGATGAGTCTCTGAAAGCTATATGGACATGATATTAGCAAGGTCGCAGTCACCACGTCACGAAACGTGACTAGTGAGGTGTCGAGGATGTTCGCATTTGTATCCGACTCTCTGAATCGAGACAAAAGTGTGATCAGAACACGAGAGGAACAAATGACAAGATTACTCACACCTACCTGGGGATATCGATATTGAGTGAATGTATAGTGAACTATGAATTCTATATCAAGTCAGATAAACCCTCTCTGTGATTTAACTGGTTACTATATGTTCATTATGTTTTGTAGTTGATTAGCTAGAAAGAAAATATTAATATCTGACTAACCAACAAGATATAGGTAGTATAGTTTAGTGAAGACAACAATGAAGATAAGATTGTTTGACCGAGTATATACGGTGATTAAGAAGAGACTCACATCTCCAGCTAACTATGATGAATATGAGTGGTGGAATTGATCCTCACGTTATTAACGTGTGTGTGAGGGAGAACTCTTTCTCGATAAAGAGTACTCAACCATAACCGCATTGCCTGGTGATAAGTCTGACACGCGAAAGGTCGCTAAGTTGCTTTATTGTCAGTGTGTGCTATGATGCACAAAAGAAATATGGATTTATTGGGAGAGGGTGATCAAAGGTGGCATTGCCTACAGAGCTAGTACAGACCGGGTAAGAACTTTACGCATTGGGAGTGATCGACTGAGCGTCTAGGGTATGGTCGTTACGTGAAAAGATTGAGTAGAGAAACGAGAGACTAGTAATAACCATACTAAGAGTGATCTTGTCAGATGTGCATCCACCGAGTGCGCTCGTGAGAGAAAACGAATTCAACGTAGATGGAGAGAATGTTCGTGCAGAAGAATGCTGAATGAGAGTGGTCGAAGAATGTTGGAACTTGGACATAAAATATCAATCTTGTCTGGTATATTGAGGTCGGAAGAGGGTTTGTATAGTAGCTATGAGGAAATAAATCTTCTATATCCAAGAGGGAAAACCGGTCAAGCACAGCGACATAATCTACACTAAGAGCAACATCCAAGGTGCAAGAAATTAATGTCAAGCCAACCTGCGGAGTGTAGGTCTACAGTGCAGAGATTATGCATAGGTCTGTTTGTATGAAACAGAGAGGAGTTCCCAAGTGGTTCTCTGACTGACGAAGGCTGATTGGAGAAAGAACAATGTGCATTTAAGTGTGGGAGAGGATGTGTGATCAAATTTTTATAATGGAACAAATGAATGAGAAAATAATGCGAGAGAAGAAGAAGAAATTTTATTTAGTTTATATGATTTGCAACAGGCTTATGACAGGATTAATAAGGAAGTTCTGTGGCAGGTGTTAGTGTATATTGGGTAGTGATAAGGCTTCTGAAGGAATCAACAGTAGTTTGACGATTCGTTGAAACTTGTGTTAAGAAAAAATGAAACCGATAGGGATTGTTAATATAATAGCGGAGTGAGTAAGAGATGTGTATGTCTCTATTATTTAATTTGTATATTGGTGTGGATTGGTGAAGGATTATTGGGATCAACAGATTGAATAAGATAAGAAGTGAGGTGGCAGGGTCAGACCTAATAGAATTATCAGAGCCAACGATCTAGAATAGGAAATGAGTTGAAGAAGAGTAGCAGATGACGCTATGGCCGTGTATGGTGTCCATAGTGACATTCAATGAAGAAATACATTTAATTGGTCTATGGACGGAGAGCAGATAATTCATGAACTCGTATTGCTAGGATAGACGATATGCTGAAGAGTGACAGTCGAGAGTGATGTAGCCCCTCTGAAATAACAGAGATGTCACAACTAAGGAGATATAGAGCGAGTAGCCTGTGGTTTAGAAGTAAGAGTCGAGCCTTCGAGACATGGAAGACAGGCTATTACGTGTACAGAAGATAAGTATATGTAGAAAAAGTAGAGTTGAGGGTGCGGCGAAATTATTGATGAAATGAAAGATGCAGGATGTCTCAATAAGAGCGAGAGGTAAAGGAGTAAAGTAGAAGTGTATAAGAATGTAAAGAAAGATAATGGAGAAAGATGTATGAGCCCCAGAAATCGACGATGATGAGAAGTGTGAGAGGGCAGTCGCTCGACAAGAAAGTGCTCGGTAAACAATTGCAGAGAGAGTATGTAATTATGAGAACGAGGAGTTATAGATCATATTGAAGAGATATGGGGCTAAAGCTCATAATTGGAGAGAAGGTAAGGCATGAGTTATTCACATCTTGGTTTGAGTGGGTGTATTTATCATGTGATAAGGCATAGAAATCCCGGCGAAAATAAATATATCTTTGGTAAAGGGAGTGCCATGAGTAGCGCACCTCAGCGTACGTGCGATAGAGGAAAAGACACTATATGGGAGTAACAGAAAGTTCGATAGATTGCGAGTGTAAGTGGCACGATACTCGAAAGAGTTAGAAAATAGGAGTCATATAGGTACGAAGCTTCAATGCGAGACAGCTATGAGAGATTAGTTAGAGTATTATCTCTAGCAGAAACGATAAAGGAAAAAAGTGATGTGTGCGGATGATATGAGAACAATAATACTTCGCGTTATGGTTAAAGAAGAAATGTCAGTAAATAGCAGGAGAGATGTAGAACTTGTGATTGTACTATGAGCAGCAAAGAAGTTGATGAATGATGTGATAAAAAGGTACAGGCGAGTTTGTAGTGAGGAAGAGTGTAGGGGTCGATGTTCTATGAAATTATTGTGTGCAAGGAAGACGATAGGAGTTAGTATGGGCATACGAATAGACACCGTGATATAGATCTATATATATATACAAGAAAAAGCACACAAAGACAATGTTGTGCGAGAGATTCTCGACCTGAGAGGTGAGAAGAAGGAATCCCGTCGATGAGAGCGGATAAGAAAGCCATGAGGATCGATGAGGAGTCATGTGATGAAAGCTAAGAGCGTCCGCATCTAAGACGTCCAGCATTATATATCCAGCGATGATTATTAATAGGACATCAAGAGTATAATATGAGTGGCGTTTCGGTTTTTCGACGTTGTAACTGCAGTGTCCATAATATTGCTTACATGAGCATTATTTTACTGTGCCAGAGAGAGAGATGATAGTAGGGCTACCACACACCTTATCTCACTTTATATTGTCGGAGAAAAGAGAATGTTCAAATAATTCAATATCTATTAAGAGAATCCCATGAGAGACAATATAAACGAAACAACCCGTAAATACTCTTATAAAGACTGTACTACAGAACTCCAAAAGATAGGAGAGGAATTCACCCATCAGTCCACGTTTAAGACAGCGTGAGTTTGCTACTCGTACGTGAGTTTATTGATTGAGTTCTATAGTGGTCATATATTATTGGGCTATGGCCACTAGAAGGAGAATATATGACTATATAATGAGACAATGATGCTAAATCAAGATCGAAGAAGAATACAATTTGAATGAAGATACAAGACCTCAAAAAGAAGCAAGTTATAATAGTCATTATATATTAAGTATAATACATTCATACTATTATGTAACTACCTCAGGATATTTAGCTGAGTAAATAATAGTAGGTTATCTATGTTGCGATAACAACATACATTTCAGATTCGCCTATTGATACTTAGTATCTCTTATTGCTAAAGAAATAATGAGTGGATAGATTCCAACTATCAATAAGTATTACTCAAGTTTTGGTCAAGATACAATTAAATTACCTACCAGACAGCAGTCTTGTACACCAAAAAGTGCCGCCAAGAGAAGGACTTATGAAATATCTGCGAAACGCGAGATTTACTAAACATGCCATGCAGAGTTGGAGTAAGACATTCCACGTCAGCCAGTGATATATAGTGGATGCAGCCGGCACTTCTACATATATAATATAATATTATATATGCAATTTATGTCCTCCTTACAGAAATAGACGGAGCAATCCTATCTATATACAATGCCAATATGCATATGGAAAGTAATTAATTAATTGCAGGAAACCCAGCAGAGGTATTCAACTTTGGAGAAAAGGAAGCGTTAGCGATTGTAATGGGCATGCAATTATCAGAAAATCAAACTACTAAGTACCGGTAATATGGGAAGGAATTTGTTCTTCAGTCGCGGATCACAGACCGCTGACGGCTATGAACAAGAAGAGGTAAGAAAATAACAGGATAATGAGGTATTGAGGATATTATCTTATATATACCTCCAATAAGAGATTTCGGTTATAATATCCTGAACCACATTAGTGAGTAATAATATATATACTGATATCATTATTGACTTAACACCTAAGTTTAAGTTCATATGCCGATGATAGCAATTGGATTTCTCTCAGAAGTCTCACTACAGAATGAAGGAGCGCTGTGAAAATGAAACCAAATGTTATCTATATAATCATCAGTATAAATAAAGGCAATGAGAGATATATATTATTGATTAACCAATTGTCATTTTCATTGGGATTGTAGGTCCAAAGATGTTTAATGCATATATATAAGGTAATATGTGTTAAGTATTATTAAATTATGTTATATAGTTTAAAATTTATTTTAGGTTTAAAATAGATTAGGTCACGTATGTTACCATCGCAATATCGAGTTTTATTTTATACTTTTTTTTTATTTAGTCTATATATATTCAATAATGTAAAGCTGAGTGCAAAAGGTCACCTAGGAGTCTAAATTCATCGTAAAATATATATTGTTATAAATATATGTAAAGGATGAAAACTAGTAAATTAACCAAATGTATAAACTCATACTATTCGTTAATAGACTGGATACTTGGATTGATCAAAATCTGTGATCATCACAGAATTGGACCGTTGATGTATCAAACGTTTTGAGTTATGGAATAAGCATTCAGACGGATTACTGTCGTTATACTAGTGAGTATGCTCCACATTATCCCGGTATTATTATCATTATTATTATTATTTAATTAATTTATTAATAGATTATATATTTATTATTATTATTATAATATTTATTATTATTTTAATATTATTTTATTTAAACGACTTTGTATTTACTTAATTTAGCATATTAATCTTATATTAATATATATATATAGAATATTAATGATATAAATGATTTTATATATGAAAAATAATATATAATATAATATATAGATTATTGATATAAATGCACTAATTTATTGTTATAAATAGATAGATGTAGGTAGTTCGAGAAATCATTAATTATACGGGTTAGTTTTTTGAGATCTTATGATATGGAACGAAAGGATTGTCGTTTCATTGAAGATAAATACTTTAATTGATATTAATATATATTATTTTAAAGAAATGCCGTCAATCCGATTACCTAAATAATATTACTAACGTATAGGTTAATATATTATTTGTTTTATCTAATATATCTATCGCATAATATGTATCTATTATTTTACTTTTCTGTTTTTTAAACGGATGTGATTCGATAAGAGACGTAATCTGTATTACTTTAGAATTCTATATAAATTAGTAAAAATAACAAGTAAATAATTTATAAATTAATATATTTTTCGCTTTCATTGTTGTTAACCCATAATAGGTAGTTATTATATTAGTTGGTAGTTGTGAATGCCTCATATATTTCTCGATCAATATATCTTGGCTATCATGAAAAGGCTTTATTAAGATTACATATTGCAGAGGGAATGTATTTTACGTTAACAGTAGCGTTACAATCACAATAGTTATTATTACAAAAAGTTGATATTAAATTGAGGATGCGAAGAAATAATAAATATGGTGATTTAATTTCTATGTGTATCAGTTAAGTTAATTACATAATATATTGTTAGTTTACGTATTATAGTAGAAGATTAATTGCAGTAAGAGTACATGCTGTATTGAACAATATAATAATGAGCTAATCAGGGACCTTTGAAGAATATTCATTAGCAACATATATAATAGGATCTAATGATGTGTCGGTCATATCTAATATTATTTAGTCAGTTATATTTATTAGTAAATGTGATGCATTGACCTTATTAGCAATCCTTAGTTGCCATAGATTTGATTACTGGTCAGGTTAAGCTTGTATTTTAAATAATTTATTAACGTTTTTTCAGCTGAATAATATATATATTTAGTGTGAGTAATAAATTAAAATAAATGTTTATGTATAAGATTATATAATAAACTAATTTAATTTGTAAACAACCTAGATAGAAGATATAAATATGTTTATAAGCCAACGACGTTTTGAAAATTTGCAATAAAAGATATTATTTTTTTGCTACTATTGAGCAACTCGTTACATTAAGCCCAGAAACTGTTTAAAGTAATACAGTCATCTCGCTATTTGAATCACTAACCTATTAATTGCGGTTATTGTGATATTTAAATAATTTTCAAAATTTGATTATATATTTTCAAGTAAAATTTTTATATAAGTTATATATAATACTTTATCAAATCAATTTCTAATGTCATGAGTATATATATATTTATTGTTAAGATATTTATTATATTATATTTATAATAATCATGTTTGAAACATAAATATTTTCCTATATTTTATTAATAAATATACTATAATATTTATGTGAGGCGAGTAATGAATCTATATAATTTAAAAAGTAATGAACATATTATGTGATTATTATATAACTGTTGTTTATAGCACATACCACATATTGTCATGCACATGTAAAAATCTCTCAGTATAGTAAATATGATATATTAATATTATAATTTAGTCAATTATAGATCTGTCATTAACTTTATTGAAACTGCAGACATAAAATATAATCAAATATATTATTTATGAGGTACTGAGGTAATCATATCTAATTCAGTTGTGCATGTATTGTTAGTATAACCTACTGAGACATCGTATATAAACTTATCATGACATGGATACTATAAAACCTCAATAACTCGGAAATTAATCTATACAGGTATATATATATAGTCATTATAAAAAGGAGTACTTTTCTTTCATTATTCTTTTTCTTATATTACAATAAGTACTCTATTATTATTAAAACTATATATATATATATGCGCGACGAATGCGCAGTTTATAAGTGATTTACCATAGGTCTATATTTACTTATTATCTTGTATTTAATTTAATTATTCAAGTAGCAATTATTTGTAGCTTATAATACGTGTTGATTTCATGTGAGATCAAATGATAATATTTGAATTATTCACCCACCCAAAATAATATAATACTAATATCATATAAACCAAAGGTATAATTCATCTATGATATATATCATCTCTAATACTTGCCTCCATCGTGCACTACGGTTTTCTATGCGATGTAGAGAAGCAACGAACCCAGTTCAAACCGTTGTTCCACTTGAAGGGTCTTATAAGTTGGTGAGAGCCATCTTAATAGTTAGTATTATTATAAGTATTTAAGATAGAGATACGCATAGATGTATTATTGCACAGGGCCGGTGGACTCATTCACAGGAGCATCTTGAGATAACTGTACAATATAGTTGAGAATTGAGAAAGTGTTAGTTGTGATTTGAGTCTAATTATCAATGAGGGCCTGGTCTATAAAGTCAGATGATAATATCAAAGAATGAAGTTATGACATAATAAAATCTTTCTAATAACCAACCCATTATACAATAATATATTCTATTATAGTATTATTTCTATATTGAAACTTTTAGAGCTAAATTTTCATTGGCGGTTGTTTACAAAAGCTTCACATTCACTTCTTTTTCAGATTGATGAGACTAGTCGTCAATGATCTTTTTTTCATTGTTCTACTTACCAGAATCTTGTTTTATTTAAGTTATTTACCACATGTCCTAATCCCTTGTTACTGCCTCTTATTCCGAGAATTTCAAAACCTTTGCCTCTTTAGTATTTCCTGTGTAATGAGTTCTCTTTGACAGGTAAAGTAAGTGAAAAATTATGGTTATGTTTCATCTGAATTATGAGGTGTAAAAAGAGAAAGGGTGATAGCAATTGGAGAGCAGAGTCACATGAGTTTACTTCAAGGCGTGGTGTGTGAAAATAAAGACCTAAGTGCCCATTGCGTTATAAATAGATGAAAGAAAGAACGGAATGAGTTGCTAAAACGAAAAGTTCTAGGCTTTCCTTTTCAAAAAGAGTTGCTTCGATAGTTCCTCTACATTTATGTAGCAAATACTCCAGACAAGACACCCAAATCTGCTACTAAAAAAAGTTGAGATAATAAAATATAAATAAAAAAAAAAAATTATTTGTTAAATTATTTTATATAGAATAATGCATTTAGTTAGAGGGTCCAGGGATTCCCTGACACCCACGCGTCGAAGAGGTAGTATAGTAATCTGCACTGAGTCCCAAAAGGAGCCTGAAAAACCCGCCGTAGTCTATCGCCTTGCACAATTCGCTGTCGGTTTATCTACCTGGGGGAGGACTGCTTAGGTATCTTCAGGTATACAAGTGGAACTAGACAAGACACACACAGAACCCTTCAAGATACGCCAAACAGATACCTTCACCCTACGCACCCACACCATAAAAGGTCTCTTAAATTATCTCTATATCATATTAGACTGTACAAATTATTTGCCAAGCTGTATAACAGTCATCTACTCTCTCTATCTCGATCCTGTGTAGGACGTCGTTTAACAGTTAGTCTGTATCGTGAAAATGTATACAAGAGCTGATCTACGCAAATAAAGGTATTTCTTATTCCTAGGTGTGAGCATCACAATTATAGTTGTTGGCATACTTGAGATATAAGTATTGCGAACTCATCTCTCTCTCTGGTTCAGTGTAGCTACCAGCACGCATGCTAGTAGATGGACCAGAATAGCTCACCGGAATGTTACTAGGCCCATCAATGATGATTACCCGAACAGGTAGCAGAGTATGCAGAGCTTCTCTAAAAGTAGAAATGGAGCAAACATATGAACGGCTTTGACAGCCGCTGCCTGAAGGTTATTTTCAGTTAAATCACATATATTGATGGGTGTATCAAGTAATGCATGACTAGGTGTTCGTTGATACCACTCACATGATGGCCATCTATCTAGTTACACTTACCCAGGGTCACCAATTATTGAAAAGGTTAGGTGAGGGTACTTTGAAATATAATCCAACCTATCAATAGTATAGAGAGATATATTATGATCGTTGAAGAGATGTAAGTCAGTGATATGTCTAACGGATAAAGTGGCGTTTTCATTCCCGAGTAGGCTGAATTAGAGTTAGAGTCGTCAAGTTAGGGCATATGACAGACTCTACATTGCCCCAGAACGCCCACAATATATAATGATAATTATAATTGTGTTAATTCATATATATGAGAGTCTTTTACCTTGAGTATGTTGTTATTTTCAAGAAGAATTTATATTATCTAACTTTGATAAGTTTCTTGTAGAATCATCATATATTAATATATAACTCAGCTTTAGAGGCTGTAGTTATAATAGTACATACTTTAACTTAAACGTACTTGGTAAGGAGTAAATTTGATTAGTGAAGTTAAAAAGGGAATAGAGATATATATAGTTGATAATAGTTGTAAATATTACGTATATATTACGCCTCTCGATTCTTTACTTATATTACATACATTTTTATAAACATGAAAGATGCATGGTCGACAGGAACAATTATTATTTATATAATGATTGAAACTCTTTTTTTATGTTGTATTACTAAGTGAATTCATGGATATATATAATTTTATAATCCAAAAGAGACAATAAATTAATTATAAATTTATCATTGATGCTAAAACATTTGTTATTGTAATATATTGTGGAAGGGATATAAGTAAGTTTTAGTATTCCTACATTTTAAATTCTAAAATATTAAACAATAAAAATATTAGAAAGAGATTAGTATTGTGGAAGTATTGTAATAGTGATTATTAATAATTCTATTAGACTGGAGTTCTTAAAATGATTTTAAATAGAAATTATCCTTGATTGCTATTACTCTTCAGTAAAAATTAATTATTAACTGTTAATATCATCCATTATATTCGGTGTATGCCAGCAACAAATATAAAATAATTATTTAATATTAATCTCATTGTTTTTATTATTCTTTGTGTGTGTGTGTGAGCATATGCTTGTATATATTAGATTAGTCATCATCTGAAAGCATATCTACACTTATTTATCCCAAGGAATTATTTTATTTTAGAGAGTAAGCAAACTTATGTAACATAAGTATTATAGAAGTTAATTATGTTTTGAATAAAGTGAGTGGTTTAGCTATTCTCATTTAATAAGCAATAAATATCGTAGTTACTATGACCTGTATTATATTAATATTAATATAGAATAAAAAAGATAGTAGATAAATAATAATAAATAAAAAAAAAATTAAAAGATAAATAAAAACATAGAAACACGAAAGCAGAAAAATGCAGATATTGTATAGATATAATTTAAATCTTAGAACCTTCTTCCTGTTTTTGGTTATATACTCTTTTTCGCGGCAAATATATATAAATATATCTATTGTTATTATTATATTAACAAAAGTTATTAATTTTATTTAATCAACAAATATTTATTTTAGTATTATTTATTCGAAGTTAAAAAATAAATATTTTTTTGTTAAGATTATAACTACCTTTAAATTATTTTTATATAAAAATATTTATTATTAATACTTCATAGTTTGAAAACACATAAAGTATTAAACAATAGGACCATTTGTTTCAAAGTATAAGGCAAAATTGATTCAATGTAAGCATATTTGTTTTTTACAAAAGCAGCTGGATGACATCATTAACGTATTTCTTAGGCCGAAAAAGGGGTTGAGCTTGATCTAATATTCATTTACAAGAAACAAGCTATTAAAATTTTTTTGAATTTTGAAGCAGAATAAATATATTTTGATATATTCCCTTTTTCAATATTTCTACTTATATATATTATATATATATATATATATTATTATATACTATTATAATATTAGATCGAGCGTTTTCTAGTAATTTAATATATTTATATATATAATTATGTTATGAAAAAAACCGCATAGGGTTCTCTAGAATATGTATGTAAATTGCAGTTTGGATTTATTTATATGGATAATTATTTTAAACTATAATGCTTAATGCTTCACTTTATTATAGTTTGACTTTTTGGATATATAATAAATATAAGTAATATTAAATATAGTATATGATTAAATTTATTATGTCTACTGGTATTATATTATATTAGTAAAGTATGTAGGTCTAATTGGTCAAGCGAGTATAATTAAAACTGCTAATGGTATTTACTCTATTGATATAAGTTTTATATTGATTTGTACCATAGTACTGATTAGATATATTGTGTATGCTATTTCTATATATTACTAATCTAAATTATAAATATATTAAAAAAGTTCTTAGATAATAATAATAAATATTAATTAATAAAAAAAAGGTATAAAAATAAGAGTTATTTATTATATAGTTATAAAATTACTTGAGATATTATAAAATAGCTATATGATTACGACCTATTAAATTTCCTCAATATAAGCATTTAACTTCATAATTTACTCCCTGTTGGAACTGTGCTATGCTACAGGAAAACTGTATATATAGATGATATATAGGTATTGGCAGCGCAACTTTAGTGCGATTATGTTTGTTCCTTTATAAAATATATATTATATTTATGTTCATAATAGCATTTAATTTATAATTTCGTTAAATTCCATTCCTAGTAAAAGTGTTGAGCTATATATTTTTCCGCTTATTTATTTAATAATATTCAATATAAATAATGTATTTTTCAGTATATAATATACAATTTTTAGTCCACGTTTATAAGAAAATTAAGCTACTTATTACTACTAACAAAACTCAACAACTCGTGAGGTATATTATTGATGCACATTTGCGGATATGAACCAATCCTCATTCCGAACACTAGAGCCCATTTACTTGCATTAAAAAGCTGAGAGCATAAATAGGTGCAAATGATAATTTATTTAGATACATAATTATATATGGAGTTCTAGTAGTGATGAAAATAAATAGCTGAGTGAGTTATAGTAGCTAACATGAGTACGTAACAGTAACTGGTTGGTTAGATAAGTTAATATCTAATCAGTCCAAAGTAGACAAAGATTCTTTATATAAAAAACTTAACAAACATTTTTTAATGTGCATAAAAGAATATTTGCTCCAAACAATTTTGCATTTTTTTTTAGTAATTGTTACCCAGCAGGGTGTCACCCGAATGTATTATTTAAAAATCACTATGAGGATATATTTACTTTACTAAATATTATATAGATATAAAATAATAATGATATAAATAGTGAAACAAAGACATTACTTGATTGCCATCAAAGGAGATAGAGTTTATCAGCCTCTTAACTAAAGGTTAAAAATCCCATAGTACTTTTCAATAATTTGATCGATCGAGGTTAAGTCTCCATTTCAGGCCTCTAAGTTCAGTTATGATAAGTTTTTTTGTAAGGTATTTAAAATAAATAAAATCTATGTAGTAATAACAAATCTTATCATAACATTACTGATAACTAGGAGGCCCTAAAAACCGTAAGCACGAGGCTCCACTAACTAATTATTATTATTATAAAGTCTATAATAAGATTCAAAATTTTTAACTTTTCAAGAGATGTCAACATAACAATCTCGAACATTACTCATGCCGATTTGTTTTACACTTATAATTTCTATTATCTAATTATTATATTTTTTTATGAGTTAATAATTCTAAAAAGTTCTATCAAAAAAAAAAAATTTTTTTTTTATTTTATTTATTATATATAGTAGTTATGTAGCAGTTTCTGTATGTGTGGTGTTTTTTGTGACAACGTGTGTAGATGATAAGGGCGGCTGTAAAGTCTTTTTCCCTAAACGAGAGCGGAACAGATCTTTATCGTTTTACGAGCTATTCGATTTATATACCCTATAGCAGAGCGTATACATGTGGGTTTAGATTCCATGGACATCCAGGAGATTTTTCCAATATAAAGAGTAACATTGGGTGTTTATAATATCTTACATCTCGTGTACAGAGCACCTACCTGCATTATAACCTAGTTGATATCTATAAAGATGAACATACAATAGAATTAACGCGATTATGTTACGTTATACAGTTACTTGTAGCTCAATATAAGACCATTGTTTAATTATGTTCTACTTTTGAAAAAACTAAATCACTGAATGATATTAATAATTCTCTGATGAATGCCATCTATAATATAGTAAGCGCATTTTTATGTTTTGTCTTTGTAAGGAGAGCGTATGATAGCTACTCAGACTTATTGGAATGGCATTTCAGTACTTTTCTGACCGAGAGACCTTTGGTAAAGTAGAAATTTATATAAGTAATATCGAATGATATATCGATAAAAATATTAGCAGCTTACGTTAAAACACAATATATTTCTGACGATATAGAAGAGTCAGCCGAGTGTGGATAATGAATATTCTAGAAACAGTAAATGTAGTGTATATCAAATGGATCAATATAATATAGTTATTTAGATATAGGTAAAAATACTTTAAGCATGGTGAGTGTAGAGGTGAAATGAGCAGATCAGCCACACGAATAGTCACATACATAAGAGCAATATAATAAGAAGACAGACCGACATGAGTCGGTCGATATTATTGTAATTATAGCAATCATTGATGCAATTACGATATAACAGCCAAGATCCAACTAGGTGTAGTCTTATCAGAAAAGAAATTTCTTCAATGAAGAGTTAATATATTAGTGGCCACAAGTTAAGCACACTTTGCACGGTACAGTATTTATACATAGTAATTTAATTTTCAATAAAATATATATATGGAAGAGGTATATAGCGACATCACAGATAAACAAAGAATCAAACGTTCTATCTCTGCGCAGTAATATTAATGTATTCGTGTAGATAGATCGAGAGGTGTAGGGTTCACCCTGGAATGAAGCACATAGATAACAAGCAAATGTAAGATGTATACAGGCACTCTAAGTCGGACCCGTAATGCGCTGAGTATTATTACAAGTTGTTACTCGATACATCGCCTAAATCACAGTTATACAGCTCGATTATAAGTATAATTGATTTTTCATGTATCTGCATTTTTTATTTTTCTCAACCGTTCCACATTAATACAAGAGACATTCGATTATTTTGCACCACTTAAAACATATAAATAAAAATCTATTAAATTATTTATTTTCTTTACGACATTAGCGGACTTAACTCTGTATAACAACATAAATAATTGTAGTGTAGTAGTATCAGTGAGATAATAATGAATTTGTTACATCTATCGATAATCCACGATGTAGTGATTGATCAGGAGTACATCCTCTAGTGATGTTTTGGGCGATAGATTATCTTCTTATTATAACAGAAGACTGAATGTGCTGCTAGTGCCCACGGTCATACTAGAGGATTCTTCTGTGTGCTTAACATTATTGATAGCCTATATGATGTTGGTAGTGATCTATGCGACGGACTGTGCGGCACCGTGCACTGGTGTCCTGTCTTCAACAATCCTACTGTAATATTGTCGAATATTGTTGTCCAACTTATTTATACATCGTATGTCTGGAAGTTATATGAGGTCAACAAAAGTTTTAAGTACTTGAGTGTGCGATTTACTAAGGCTGTTGTTGAGAAATCACAATACTTAAAATATATTCTAAAGAAAGAACCAGTTGACCTCGTAACCTGAGTGCAGTATCAACATACGGTCGACAGAGTATTACTTTTGAGCTAGTCCTGTATCACCGAGTCATCTGCGGCGGGCAACTGCCCACATGTATTTTATGTTGTGAATTGAAGAGAAGTGGAGATAGGGGAGTGCATGTAGTTTAGTCGGCGATGCCGCCGCAGTGACTATATAGGAAATCTCGCAATATCATAGCCACGGTACATTGCCACAAAGTTAACCAGTGTGAGCTGCTATAGCTACTTTCTCCGTACTTTCACGTATTAGAATAACGCGAGTCCAAGAATAGCGATCGAGAGCGATATACCAGTAATATAAAGTCCATACATCCTCGCTGTGTAATCATGGAAGCAGTGTGTCCACTAAATGATATGAGACATATAGACCCAACTGCTAATTAAACAATCGTATTTTCACTCGCGTCTTACAGTGCAACAAATGGCCAAGACACGCTAGAGTGCATTATCTCTGCCGAAATTTGTAACCCGCCACCACCGTACCAAATACGCACTATGATCTACATTGGAGAGTGCAAGTTAGTAATATCATGAACGACCTCAATACGTACAGCACAGCTGTATAGCCAACTGAGGGCATTAAACCTCTTCAAGACAAGTAATTGCTCTCAGGATCAACGACATGTTAGCTGACAGCTAACATTTCTAATTTCGAGTTTCTATGAAACTTTTGGACAGGGATGGTGGTAATTACACTAACAAACCGTATAGGACGAACAAACTGTACCATATACTACTTATCATATATCTATCAACCTTACTTCATACAAGTAGATATATAAATATTAGAGAAAAAATACAATAATACACACAAACAAATTTAGAAACATAAGATTAGACGAACAAGAATAAACTTGCCTTTATACTTTTAAATTATCATATAATAACTGCAGTATACACGTGCAGATAATTTAGTTATTAAATGCGCAATTGCATATTACAATGTAGAATATATGTTTAATCAATATTCATATTTTAGTCTAGCACAACCATCATTAGAGGAATCTCCGCAGTTTTCCATATTTTATGCAATTGCCAGCAGAGTATACGTGTATTGTATAAAAAAAAATTTAAATAAGTTTTCAGTCGGTAATTTTTTGCGCAGCAATATTAGTTAAATGTGGTCGTAAACGTTTTTTTTCACAATTATATACATATTTGTAAGATATTTAAAAAATATAATATACTAAATAATGAAAACTATATTTGTGTTCTGTACTCGCACTGCACGAAGCCATGCTATATGCAATACTAAACATTCGAAGACGAATATTTCTAGAGTGAAAAAAAGCCTATTCTGTATAATTAATTCTTTTTATTATTTATAAGGTATAAATAAAAAAATATTACATATATTATATATATATAATTTATAATAAGTATAACAATATATATTATATATATATAAGTAATAATATAATATAATATATATTATATAGTTATTTATATATATATAATAATATATATGATATAATTAATGAATTTAATATATTATTAAATTAATATAGATAATAATGTATATTATATTAAGATATATATAGAATATATGAAATATTATATTAGATATATAGACAAATAGTAAATATAGAAAATGCTCGATATAGATGTAGTAGAGTTATAAAGTAAGTATAAAAGATATATTAATTATAGATAGAATATATATATATAATATAGATAAATATAAAATATATAATATTATAGGTTATAATATATATAGTATATGTTATATAATTAATAAATAAGAAAATATATATAGTTAAGATTGAGATATATTGTTTGATGTGTGTGTTAGTATATGTTAGATTATAAAGTATTGGCATAACTAAAAAGAAATCTAAAGGCTTTTTACAAATAGAATTGTATGTTTAAATTAAATTAGTTACATAATTCAAATTTAAAATGAATCTAAAAATATTATCGTTTTTAGAAATGTTTTTTATTTTCCGATTTAGGGGGCTCGAGCCGAAGGGACAGAGGGGGATACAAAGAAGGTCCCCCATCATGCTTAGTGTCCACCCGGTATATATATATATATATATTATATTAGAGCCGAGAGACCCGGTGAACTCCTGCCATCTATATAGTGCAAGGATATGAGTCTATACACACTGGTCCACCTCTCATACCATATAGGAGTGTAAGATGATGAATCGACCTTAGGATGTAAGAGGTAGTGTAATTATATTTATTCTCCTCATTAGAACTAAATGTAAAAAGTCACGACTATTATAGAGGTATACGGTATAAACTCGCGATCAAAAAGATCACAGCCCCCACGCGGCTCTCATCACCAACACACACCAACACCGCGCTAAAACACAAATACGAATAGAAAATAAAAATAAAATGACAGTTAACAATTACGTTTACCACCACACCATCAATAGTGTCCCCTCTCTAGCGCTCTAAAGGAACACCACATAAAATAACAGAGAAAAAAAAAATAAAAAAAAAATAAAAAACACGACACACATTTATTTAACGATAGCTGTCAATCAGATTAACTGAAAAAATTACATTTTAAAGGACAATTAATTAAAAATGTTTTTGTAAAAAGATACTATATATAGAGTTTCTGCTTCTACAATTTTAACTATGCACTTATAACATATTTAACAATTCCTAAGGTAAGTAGTACAACTTAATTGCCAACACCAGGTCATTGTTCATTTGAGCCCCAAAAATATTACGTATAATTAATTTAATAAAATTGGGGTTTTAAAGGTATTACCTTAATGAAAAAATCCACTATACATTACTAACAATTACTGTAAAGGAAAAAAAAGCATCGTATAATATTCTATTGATAAACGATAATATGATAATTAATAAACAAATATATAAATCTTCAATAATATTTAATATATATAATAATAAGAAATAATAATAATAATTATAAATATAATTAATAATAATAATATATAATATAATAATATGTTATAAGTGATATAATCAAGATAATAATTCTACTATGCAAATTATTATATTAAAATATAAAAAGAAGGTGATTCTGTAATCATTTAATTATCAATAGTTATTTAACACAACTTACTGATATAGGCAAAAGTGTAATCGGATTAACAACATAAAGCTATTTATAGACAAAATGTATGTTGAACTTAGTAAATACAAAGACTTTAAATTAGATAACTTTAGATAATAATAATAATAAATATTAACTAAATTAATAAAATAATCCTTTTAATAATTATAATAAAATAAGTATATAATTGAAATAATACATAGACTAATATAAATACTGTAAATAATAATAAAGATAATAAAAATCTAAAATAATAAATAATTAATAAAAATAAATTACTATATATATATATATAAAATCGATATAATAAAAATAAAATTAAATAATCAGTGAGAGTGAAATAATATAAAAATAAAATACAAAATAAGCTATGGTTATTTCGTGATATTTTATTCAGTACATAATATCAATAACGTGGAATTCATTCTCTACTTAAAATTTATCTCTTTAGAATAAACAGAATTAATAATAATAATTTATATACATATATAATATATTAAATAATTTTATCTAAATATAATATTAATTAATAAATCATTATTTAAAATTAAAATACTTTCATAAATTATATAAATAACTGTAATTGATTAAATAATGACAGCTATACATAATTATATAATAAATGTTATTAGAGCTATAATCTTATTTATCAAGTTTTCGTATTGTTTTTTAATATGAGTACATTGCTCTGTAAATAATTAATTGTAGCAGACATGATTTAACTTCCCTCGAAGAGAAATAAATCAATATGATAATATTAACCTATAGTATATTAATATATATATTGTAATAGATTCTCATATTTTTTCATTGTCATGTAAAAGTACTAATGCAATCCAGGGTGTAAAACGCTACTTTGGAGTATTTGATTTCTCATTATAATAAAATATATTATATACAATAAGTGATATCATTAATTAATATTTTATATTTATATATATAATTTATAATTATAATTAAATAAGATATTCGATATTAGATCAATAATAATAATATATAATTGAATAACAAATCAAGATAATGTATATAATATTATGAAACTTTAATCTTCATATTAAAATCTGTAAGTGCGTTACTACTTTAGCACACACTATACTATCTATCTACCATATCATACTAACCACTTACTACTGTGAACTTTACTACTACTCAATAAATATAATTAAAAACAGAAAAAATGAATTAGAAATAGATATAATAATATAAATATAATTATACTAAGATACTTAAATAAAAAAATATAAAAATAATATCGAAATTCAGAGCTGCAAAAATTATAATATATATATAAATATAAATTTGGCACAATAGAGTAAATGAGAGAGAGAGAGTTAATAATACAAAAAAAAACATGAATAATAAAAATTGATATTTTTGAAGAAGAAGAAGAATAATAATAAAAAAATAATACATTAACTGAATATAAAAATCTATTAAAATTAATATATTATATTGAGTTATAGAAAGTTGACAGTGTATTTAGAACGTTAAACGTTTCTAAGTATTAAATATGGAAAAAGGCTTATAAGTGAGGTTACTGAAATCAGTATATATAAAATAAAAACAATATTTAACTAAAAAACAAAAATAAATATGTATTCGTGGAACATTAAAAGAATTTTTTCTTATTTATAAAATAATATTCCAATTAATAGAAATATGAGTTTTCCTTCTAGTAAACTATTCAGTAGAGATAAAATAATAATAAACGGAAATTACTAAGAATATTATTATATAATATAAATGACAAAGCATTATTCGTTATATTATTATTATATTAATCAATATATATAATAATTTCATTTTAGTACGGAACTTTAAGAATAGTAATAGAAACCAATTTATGGCAAGCTTATAATAACCATTTTATATAATATATACTGAATTACTTTTTTTTTTTTCTTAAACGATTATCATTATAAATGTGTTTAATTTTATAGACAAAATGTAGATTAATTAAAATAAAAATGAGTTAAAAAAAAAAAAAAAAAAAGGTCTTTGGTGTTTTCCGTTTTTTAAAATTTTCCAATTAGAAAAATTCCTTGGGAATTATTTAGATTATACCCATCAGCCCTGAGAAAATATATCCCATTAAAATTCCTAGCGGAATTTGTTCTCGAGAATATTATAGTTAAGAAATAAGTATCTACAATAAAAAATAGGAGTGAAAGTTATGAAATAAATTAAATGAAATTCAAACTTTTCTTCAACTAAACAGTTTATAATGGGCACATCACAGCATTATACTTTAAATATAATTTTTATTTAATAAAGAATAAATAAATTAATTAAGAATATATATTAATTAGTATGTAAGCTATCCAAAACTATCATAATATACTAATGTTCTTTTTATATTAAGTGTATAAAAATTAATTTAACGAGAGAAGAGAGAGTTATAGGTTATAGTTTATGGATAGAGGAAAGAAAGATGAGTATCTATAGATTAAGGTATGCTTTTAAATTTATAGGATTGGTTCAACTATTCTAATAACATTATATTAAAAGAACATTAAAGAAATATTAATAGGGGGATATAGGGGACAGTAAAGAAGCCCACATGAACCTCTATCGAGACGGTGGTGCTGCCATTTCAAACTTCACTGTAACCAACAATGCTCTCTTATTGGCATGAATCCACCAAAGCACCCTAGTGCCGTTGTAGCATGAAAAGATGGTGATAGTGCGCGGTAACTTAAAAAATCTATTACAGGCATACTTCTGGCCTTATGGTTTAATATATATATATAAATACCTGAAAACATGCGTATATGCCCTCAACACAGTACCATCAATTCAACATTATTAATGAAAGCGCTAAGTTTCTTAAAACTGAACATATCGAGATGAGCCCAGTATCAACGCTATGTGAAACAAACAAAGTTTTGAATAAGCCTTTAACATGACTTTGGGTTTATAATCTAAAAATCATAAACTGCGCAATTTATAATATATCCATAACAGTCTCATATATGCCATATATTAAATATGAGCCTTGAAATATCTCACAAGTGGATACCCATCTTATATACTTCTTATACAATTTTCACATTTCATTTAAATAACTCCAAATAGCATACGACGTTTGCACAATGAGCTTAAACAACTTCCTGTGGCGAATATCTCATTCGCGAGAGAAGTTTAATCACTAGCGACCTTATATAGGTTTTTCTGATATGAGCATATTGACCTTTATTATTTTCATATAAGGAGGCCTTCTAGGACTTCAAATATAATCAACATTCTGGATGGCTATGAGCTTTCTTCATTAAATTTTCATAGTTTTCTAATTTAGTTACATTTTTATTTCAGTCGCCTTCATATGACTGATTACATTATAATGTGTACGTTAAATTATTATTTACAGGATGCTGATTATGTGAGTAAGAAAAATATTATTGTAGATCTGTATCATGTCCCTCTGAGAAAATCGCCTGTCTACAGAAAAAACATATTCCTTAAACTTTTATCAGTAGCCTATACATGCCTACATTATTAAGCTCTTACACCTTCCAATACCAGATAAAAGTACCGATACTCATGTTGCATCTACGTTGAGCACTCTCTCTAGGCAAATATCTAAGTTATCTTTGCTTATATAAAAAGGGGCCCAAAACTTCGTGCACAATAACCTCTATTAAAATGCGACCTAACATAGGGTTCATTACTATAGTCATGAATTATATATATTAAGTTAATATGTACTATATTCTTATCATGTATATGCTTTACTTGTATATACAAAATCAATTGGCTAATTTATTATGCCTTAAGCATCTTAGTATTAGCTTGATATTATCCTTGCTTCCAAATTACACTGTATTATAGCTACTTTCAAATTAGACTGCTTATAATACACACTCAACATAAATTCATTATTTACTTGCGAGTCCACAGACTCAAAGCCTGAAATCCCCATTCATATCATTAAGTTTAAAACTTATATTGAGGAAAACTCTAGTGTGAATAGAACCTTATCAACCTATATTATATTACTATTTAAAAATAAGTTTCTATTTGCCACTAATTATCTGCTACCACCCAAGAATAAAGCTATATTTATCTAAGATCTAATTTATTGATGATGCTATATTTATTAGTGCCATCCATATCCACTAGAAGACCCCATACACAATTAACTATGCAATAAACACGGATAGGTCACACCTTTAGGTGAATCAATCAGTTACAGAAAATCATTATGATAGGAAACCTTGCATTAATATCCCTGGTCTAAAGTATCATTTAAATAATATATATTAGAGGAATCATAAGCAACAGTGGCTCCCAGCTAACCTGAACACCTATGGGTACTAACCATCTAAATGAGGATACAGATATTAAAAAAAAACGTTCGTCTTTCCCTCAAATAGATTAAAAGCCAAATATCCTTCACATCTATTAAAAAAATTTAAGACAAGATTCCAAATTTTTTTAGTGAGTTTTTTTTTGTTTTTTTATTTAAAGTACATGACTGTAAATAATGCAGGTTTAATATTATTTATAAATAATTTCAAATAAATATAATTTGTACAAAGTTGGTTATATATTTAGTTACAATTAGGAGTGATCCAGGATGAATGATAAAATTATCAAAGGCTTTTATTCTAGTATTTATTTAAAGTAAATTTTTAGCATTTGTAGATAAATTATGATGATTACAGACATTTTAATAATTATTATACACTTCATTTTACCTGATTTATAAATTAATTAAGCCCAATTGAACCTATTATATTTATTTATATAATATATATAATATGTATGTTTATATATATATATAGTACCGGATATAGGTAAGATGAACAGAACAAATCTAAATAATTTAATTAAAAAAATTTATTTCCGACTAGTTTCGGATGATTCCAGCTTTAATGACATTATCAAAGTTTAAAGTCAAATGAACTACAATAAATAAAAATATCATCTGTCTAAAAATATATAAAAATTTAAAAGGAAAATTAATATCAATTTACTTTTCGAAAACCTGTATTTCCTATGTTTAGTAGGATTAATATATGAGATATATATATATATATATAATATATGGGGGAATATATAGGGAAATCGAACGCAGAATTCAGTAAAGGAATTTTTGAAATTACCCAACAGTTCAAATTCAAGTTAATTTTTTTGGAATAAAAAAATAAAATTTTAAATATTATTTTGATAAGAGCTTATAAAATAATTACTGTCCTGTAAATGTCCTTTCATTTACAAAAAACAATTACTAGTATATAATCATGATCTATTCGCCTCAACAGCAATATTAGAATTTTAAACATCGAAAAAGCGGAACGAATCATATCTCATTTCTAAATTGGCGATGCTGAGTGTCTGGCGCGTTTTTGATGCGACGGAAACATTCGGATTCGGAGTGGATCTTTAATCATTTTAGTACAAAAAAATGCTTTAAGAAAGATCTAAAATAATTAAAACTACAATAAAAATAAACTTTATTAAATATTTGAGATACTAACTATCATTTTGATTTAAATTTATATAATTACTAATACCGAAACGAAGCGAAATAAAAAGACTTTGCCTCGTTTGTATGC
>JABUQX010084738.1:0-43827 GCA_015478945.1 Trachelipus rathkii | reverse complement strand
TTTGCAACTATGTTAGTGGAATAGAGAGGTATGAGATTCTAGAAGGTACAGATGTGTTGAGATTTACGAATGCATAGGTGTGAAAGAACAATTTTGATAAGGATATGGAATGAAGCCTTAGGAAGTTGTGAGCTGTGGAGAAAAAGGAGTAAATGAAAGAGAATAAATGAAAGTACGTTGAGAATGGTTTGGTCATGAAGGAGAAAATAGAGTATGAATTAGTTCGGTTCTTGGATCTATAAGTGGAAATGTAATATATGGTTGTTAGATGTAGTTAGTATTGCTTGGGAGTATTTGGGCAAAATAGAAATAATTTAGGATTGAGTTCACTGTTCTAAAGGAAGCCGCAAACTTAAGTGACTGTGTGAATTTGTAGTAATGTGACGAGAAAGGACGTAAAGGTGCTATTCAATATGGACAGTGTGAAATAGACGTAGGTTTTGTAGAAGGGGTCTCGTAGATGGATTATGTCTGGCCCATTCGAAAGGTCACCACGCTTAGTGCCAAGTGGATGACCCGCATATTGTAATACACGATGATTCCATATTGAGGGTCAGTTCGGCTGGTCCGTGAGAAGCTGCATAGGGTATTGGAGTATATTTCTAGAGGCGTGTGGTCGGCGCTAACGTATATTCTGTGGACTACATATAGAATAATAGAAGGGCGGTTGGAAGAGGATGTCGCGCGCAGTGAAGGACCGCATAGGGGAGGTGCTTTCTTTACGACTTTGGCTCGAGTGCGTCCGCATATGTCGTTACTATCTACTGTTATATATATCAGTATATTATGTGGTGTAGTGGTTATGTAGTGATATTGTATATGATTGTTAAGTATTCCTACTTGTCGACAACGTGCCTTATCGTATTATAGTTTATATTATAAGAGTTACAGCCTTAGGTAGGAATCGAAAAAATACAATAATTAGCTGAGTTAACCTGACGCTCATTAGTACTAACAAGTTGACATATAAGTTGTTTAGTTATAACGTAATATAGCTGATATAGGCAGGCGGGGGTATAGAAGGTGCGGAGCTATATTATTACAACCTAGTAAGGTTACAGTCAAATATCCACTCCGATTAATATTAGTAAATACGTCTTAGTATACTGTTCATAATAGTGGACTAGCTTGACGTGAATATAGGTAGTATGTGGATCGAGGTGAACTGATTATAGAGTCGGGAAGGTGACGTATATATAGTACAGGCAGCAAATAATATATATATATGTGAGTATGTTGAGATATTACTTAATCATCTTTATAGACTTTGTATTTTTATATTATATACTAATTATATATATATTTATTATTTTTTTTGGTTATTCATTCGGAAATAAATAAGTACTCGCTTAAGGAATACATAGTAGTATAGTATTATAATGTAAAAAATTTATATTTTGCATAATACACCATCATATTTAATCGTATTTAGCCGAGAAGTATATAAACATGAGAATAACTATAGTTATTCTCCGCTGCTTAATCGCTTTGCTGCGAAGATTACGTTTTTTTTTTTTAAATTTGATCACCTACTAATTTCTAATATATATTATATAGTATATTTATATATTTATTATACGTATAAGTTAGTAGTTATATATATATATTATATTATACTGATCACTACTATAGTATAATATATATCCTATATACGTAGTAGCTATATTATAGTATATATATGTGTGTTTATAATTATATATATATATTACACCCTCTTCTTTCTTCGTTTTCAGAAAACAACGCTTAAAGACAATACTTATATCCTTGGTGTGGTGGGGTAAAAAGAATCTTCCGCCCAAGTATGTTTCTGGCGTGTCCGTCGATGGCGATAAGGGATAGTGGTAGTTTTGGGAAGTTACACTGGCCATTATCACTTGCAGGCCTGCGGAGCATGGTCGTGAGTTCTGCGCCGTAAGCGACCTTGTAATCTTTCGAGAAATTGCATGATTCGTCACTTGTACATTGGAATGTCAGATAGATTCCAGATATTGAGAAGAACAGGGAGAGGTGAATGGAAAGCAGGAGAGAGGTGATGGACTGTATTTAGAAAAAGGGGTAAATTTGATTTGCTCGCTGGTGACTAAGGCAAACGAATCGCATAGATAGGAAAAGTGAAGATGAGAAATGAATTGAATAATGACATAATAGTGTGATGACTCTGGAAATGTATGATTGTTGTCTGGGGAAGCAGGAGAGGGAATAAGAGGAATTTGAGGAAAAAAATGAAGAAGAGAGAATATTTGGAACACGTGATATACACTAATCTTCCTAAATTACGTAATAAATTCACTGAGTTTCAGGGAGTAACACTATGGTGGATTTTTTGTTTGTGTGAAATAATACTAGAATTGCTATATGTTTAAAATAATCGTTTGAAGAAAGGTCGAGGTAATGTTTTGGTTGTAACATAGTGGTCCATCGTGGGTGATGATTTGAGAATCTCGCGCTCGGCGACTTTCGCCTGGAGAATTATTGAATGATGTTTTGGATGGAGTGAGTACGAAGGCACACCTTTAGAGATCATGATCTATGTTGTGTGACGAAAATGTGGATATAGGGTTGATCAGAAAGAGGGATGGTATAGGGTTGATATCAGTATAATTTGGGCTGTGTTTGGGTAGAATTAATAAAGATGGTAGAAAGGGTGATTGATTTCTGTGAGGAAAGAGGTATGTGTGTAAAAGTAATTTACTTTCTTCAAACACAAGAATAAGTCATAAGTACTATCAGGGTTAGTTGTAGGTAGAGGATGGTTTTGAAAAGAAAAATGTATGATAGAATTGTTTCTTGTGGTAAAATCGATGAGGCAGTGGTTGAAGTATGTGATGGATGTTTGATCAGTAAGTTTTCGGGAGAGGGTGCAAAATAAATTTTTCGTTCCTTACGCGAGTTTTTTTTCGAGGTATAACGTAGGGTGTTTTATGCGTATAAGAATAAAAATATGGTTGTTAGGAGTGAGTGTGCTTGGAGTCGAGCAGTAGTAACGACAGGTAAGGAAGTACGTGAGCAAGAAATTAAGGAGTGAAAAGATTATTAAAGTGAAATAAGGTTAGTAGAATAAATATGCTAACAAATTATAAAATGTTAACCAAGATTCGAAAAATGAAATCTGGAGGCAAATGAAGGAAGCGTACGTTAGTTAAGTAAGTGACAAAGAAGAGAAAAAGATATCACAATATTAATGGCTCATCGGTAAAAGAGGAGTAAGGATTTAGAAGTGAGCTGATGGAATGAGAGAGGGGTGAATCACAGTTGGTTAAAGAGTAAAAAGTGGGGGTTGAATGTACTAATATGCAAAATAATTGAGGTCCAAAAAGAAAGATGTTTGGAACTATTAAAGGAGGTAAAGAGGAAACTGTGACTGGTGGTAACCTGTAAAGAAAAAATAAGGTAAAAAAAAACAGTTTTTGGAAAAAGGAGGATGAATGGGGGATTTACACGGAATAGAAGCATTTTCCTGGAAGTATGTTTGCAAGGTTAAGAATGAGAGTAAGGGGGGGACATTCTGCATAGAATCATCGATCACGGTGGAATTATGCTTTTCATTAACTGATTTTGAAGACGGGAATGGTTGAAAAAGCAGTGTGGTTGGGCAACCTCGAAAATTTTGGGAACCAGTACAATGAAGCAGTTAGATTAGTGGAATGTGTGTGAGTTTGATGGTGGGCAGAGAAGTAGAAAGAAGGGTAATTTTGGGGGAGAGGTACATAGTAAGAAGGAGGTAATAGTGGTTTAGTAAGTGTAGAAGGTTGATGAAATGTAAAACTGATAGGCAATCAAAATGGAGATATCACTGGCGAAGATGATCAGAAATGTAATGGAGGCGGAGATGGGGTTGATTAGAATGTACTTTGGAAGTTGTTAACAAAGCGTTTATATCGGTAGGGGTTTAGTTCCGAGAGCTTGGTATGCAGAGCAGTAATAGTACTCGCTTATGTCTCAGAGGTGAGATAAGGTGAGATTCACGCGGTACCTATGGGAACTATCAGGAAATTGTTTTTAGAGTGTTTGTAGAGAAGAATATGCTGGTATTTCACGCTTATTTTATCTTTTTGGTCGACAAGAGTTCTCGAAGTGACATGATAAGGACTGAATATGGTTGAAGAACAAGGGTGCATTCAGAAGTGGTCAAGAAGGAATGTGTGTTATCAAATTACATTAAAACAAATGATTGAGAAACGATAGGAACGAAGAAAAAAATTGTTATTTAGGTTTTATTGGGACTTATAATAATCGTAATGACAGGATTATAGGGATCTCATGGTGAGGGGTTAGTGATATATAGTGTTGGTAGTCACGGCGAAGCCTTCTGAATGGAATCAAGTTTATGTATGACGATAGTGAAGGCGTGTGAAAGAATAAATAGTGTTGAAAATGATTGGTTAATATATATTGCATGGAGTTGAGGCAAAGGGAAAGTGTGATAGGTCTCCATGGTTATTTAATAAATATTTGAATATGAAATGGGAAGTTAAATGAAAGAATGGAAGAGGTAGAGATAAAGAGGATAGGAGAATTCGTATTAGAGATGAAAAAGAGAATGGAGGGTGCGCATGCTTATATCGTAGGCAGATTGATTTGGGCTAGAGATGATTATGATTTGAAAGCGCGAGTTTGGAGGAGGATTGGTTGAGGGGTTTCGGAGCAAGGGGTGTGGTAGTGACAGATAAAGAGGTTTGACAGTAAATGGTAAATAGAGAGTTAAGATTAGCGGTAGGAGGAGTGAGGAGAATTCAGCGGTGTGAAGTATGGTTAGATGTGTGAGCAACTGGAACAAGTATTGTCTGAGTTTTAAATATTTGGATATATGTTGGATGAAATGGAAACGGATGATACGAGTGTAGTAGGAAGTTTGTGAATGGCAGAGTACTGAAGTGGCTGGTGCAATTAATCCTGGTGAAGGGGATGATAACAGCCAATAAGAACTAGGTCCTTGAGCTGCGCTAGAGTTTTTGCATGATGGTATTATCTTGTTGAGTGTCGTTAATGTATACAACTAGATTAAATCTATGGTCTGGAAATAACGTGGTGTTGTTAAACTCTAAAGACATTGTGTATCAGATATGGTACTTAGCTTAGGGGTTTGTGTTAATGTGAGAAGAATTGAATAAATTGAGGAATGAACAAATTAGGAAGTATCTCTAGTGGAGAAAGATGTAAATGAGAGAAATAAAGAGAGTAACGTTTAGGATGTTGGTCATATGGATAAGGATGGATGATGAGTCGTTGTTTTAAGCGGAATGTTATCAGTGGGGTGGTGTGCTGGAAATCACTCCTTGGCTAATATATTATATTTATCAGTATATAGATCTAATTATTATTCATTGATATATTGTATTTTATTATTATTTTATAATTCATGCAATTATTATACTATTATTCTTATTTTTCAATATTAATTAAATTATTGATTAATAAATTAATGAACAAATTTATGCTAAAACATTATAATTAATAGATTATAATTATAATTATAATTATAATTTATGATTCTTAAGAATATAATTATTATTATATTATTATTGTTGTTGTTTGTTAGAGAGTTGAGAGCTATATTATTATTATTAGTTAATCTATTATTATTCATTATTTGTAATATTTATTATTATTTATTATTATTATTATTATTATTAATTATAATATTATTATTTTATATTATTATTTTTATTTATTATTTTATTATTATTTATTTGTATAATATTGTATATATTATTATCTAATTAATTATTAGATATATATATTATTATTATTATTATTATTTATCCGTATTAAATTTATTCATTATTATTATTATTATTATTATTATTATTATTATTATTGGATTATTATTCTATTATTATTATTTATTAATTATTAATTATTATTATTATTATTAATGTGTTTATTTATTATTATTATATAAATTATTGTTTTCTTCTTTTCCTTGATATCCATTGGGATAATTATTATGAGAATGAAACAGAATTATTCTCACTTGAAAATGATGATAATGCAAATAGAAGTCCAAAATACTGATTAAAAAATGAAAGTGTATTTATTATGTATTATTATCATGTGAAAAAAGTTAGCAAAATGTTTTAATGAAACAACAAACATATTAAAAGTCTCGTTTCTGTTTCGAAAAATGTAAAATTGTTTAAAATGTCTTCGAATGTAATTTGTGATCACGGACCGGTTGTTGAAAAGACAGAATTTAGTCAAAGTGCCTGGTGACCTGAGAGAGATATCTGAATTTTCACGATGCATTTACTGTCGCATGTCTGTAATACGGCATTTAAAAAGAGGCTTGGAAAGAAACTTTACTTTAGTCATTGAAAAACCTACAGATCTGTGTCCTTTTGTCTATAAATAGGTTATTATGTTGTGTTTTAAATATAAACTGTATAGAAGCAACCAACAACTCAAAGCAGTAATAGTTAACATTTTCAGGCTTTGTGGATTCATTTACCGTTAATACTTTTAATTCTCTTTAGAAAAAAAAAAAATACATTAAAAAAAAGTACGCAAGTGTGGAAAGTTGAGTTGTTAGATTATTAATGATTCATATTGATATATATATATATTATATATATATTATATATATATATCTATATATATAAAATTATTTCATTATTTATTAATAAAATATTTCAGAAATATTAATTTAGTTATATATATATATATATGTATAGTATATATAGTATATAAGTTATATATAGTATTATATATATCAGGGGGTTGATGTGAGGTTTCCAGTACATTTTTTTTGTGAGATACAAGATACAAGTTACAAAGTACTGCGTCGGAATTTGCTTCAACGACGATAAGTACAGTAAAGTACAAGTACAATGGTATCAAGTACAAGTGACATGTAGTACATGAGTATATTTATGAAAACTTGCATATATTTATAGTTTATTTTTCAGTTTCTATTATCATATAATAAAGTATATAAATATATATAAATATATAATTATATTTATATATATATATAGTAATATTATATATATATATATATATCATCACCATCATCAATCATCATTCATTACCATTCTTATCTCCCCAAGACTTGGGCAGGGTGCGTAACATAATAACCGGAAACAGATAAAAATAGTAGAAAGAAATATGGAAGCAAGTAGAAAAAAGCCCAGCTTATTATCCACCCCTTTAATAACAATTAGAGGTGGGAACTACGTACGGGACAGTTCGAGACAAGGAATGTGCCACCTGAGAAGCTTGGACGGACCGTGCGGATTGACCCTCAAGCTGATGGACCTCTTCGTCAATGTGGGGGTTATAGTTCTCGACGCCGGGAGGCGGGTGGGAGTGCGTGAGGAAAGTGCCAGGCGCTGGCGAGGTATTGTCACAATTGAGTACTCCTGTTATATTCACCTTTCTTCTCGCTCTTGCCAAACTTCACATTTTCTCTCTTCCAGGCATTCCTTTTCTGACTCATGTACCAATCTTTTCTTCTGTCTCCCCATCGGTGCGATTCCCAACACAGGCTTAGACCACTTATATATGTCCGTTTACGAGGCGCGATTCAACGTGGGTCTTGTTACCATGCCATTTGCCTTTCCAGCATGGTACTCAATACATCTCAAAGTACTTTCATTGTAGAGTATTGCGTCGTTTCGATTTACGCAATGGATCTCTCACGACCGAAACAACTCTCTAATAGGACGGTTCATCAGTCCAGGCATTTGTATAATCATTCTTTTCACAATATAACACGCACTGAAGATTATCGCATCTTGAACAACAATTGTAATTTTAAGATCTATAGCGTCTTGATTACGGACCATAGTCCACTACTATACATTAACGGTAACAAACATCCCTCGTGTAAAGGACCTAGCGGCACTCAACAACTTTAGGTCGCCTTTAGGCATTCTACGGATGAAGCGATTTAACTGGGCGACGAGCCAGCGCTGACGTCGCACTTCAAATTTCTCCTACTACAGCTCTGCATCTATCCGCCTCCCTTTTCGCATTCACATATACACTTAAATTATGAAATTCAAGGAACCTTTTTCCGCCTGCTCACCATCTTAACATAACCTTCACACTGGAGGTTGTCTCAGCCTACTTGTGACTTCTATCTAACGGTTACTTTCAAACCACTTCTTTAACACACCCTGCTAAACCAAGATCTCTCTACTAGGTCCTCTCAAACTCTCTCAGATTCGGCACACAAAACACAAATCATACTCATATAATAGGTAAGGAATTCTCCAGCTCTCATTTCATCTCTCCATCATTCTAGACTCTATCTCTTGTCACCTCCTACCTCTAATTTTTCATACTCAATCCACATTCATGAATTTCAATAAATCTATTATAATATTTAAATTGCCCTATTATATTAAAATAAATTCACATGTTCGGACTTATCTATTTATGTTCTTACAGGCACGCTTCACTATCGTGCATGAAATACTTTGCTTACTATTCAGGAAGCTTACCACCAACACCATATCATTAACACCTGCATAGATTCCCTATTAATCCTATTATACGCCTGTTGCAATGCCATAAATCCCTGAAATACATATTTTTCTTATCCTCCCTCATTTCTCAACCATGTGTTTCAATGTCACGATTTGATCCACACATCCTCTAATACCACTTCTAAAAAGCCCTTATTCTTCCCAAATTAGTTCTTCACTCTTTCGCCAAAATATCAACATAGGCTGATATCTTTCCCTATAACACTCAATAAACTAATTGATCTATAATACTTACAGTTACCTTTTTCCCTTACCTTTATGTAGTAGCTAGATAATTCGACCGGTCTGCTCCATCCCTCGCGTGAGAAGCTATAGGGGGGTGGAGGCGCATCTGGACCTCCTCCATAAGTTTTGTTATACAACTTCCCAATCCAATGAATCACCATCATGCCTCGGCCTATATATATATAATATATAATATAGTATATATATATTATATTTAATATATTATATATATATAGTAATATTAGCTATATAGATGATATATAGTATATTATAGTAAGTAGTATATATAGATGTATCAGTAGATCTAGTATATTATTCGATTGAGGTATTATATAATATATATAAATATTTACTACTATTATATATCTAGTATAATGTGCTTGAAATTCGTGTCAATATATATATATATATTTTATATTATATATAATATATATATATATTATATATATATATATTATTATATATTATATATAGATATTTATATAATATATAAAATATAAGTATATATATATATATATATATATAGTATTATATTAATACTATAATATTAACTAGAGATATCTATAATATATACTTATTATAATATATTATATGAGATAGTATAGGTATTAGTGATATAGTATATATGATTATATATAGGTATATATGTATATATAGTAGTAGATATAGTTAATATCATATTTTTATTATACTAAGTATATAGTTTTCTAATAGGATATATATTAATATATAGAGTATTTTATTATATATATTATATATATATATATTATTAAGGTATATATATATATATATATAATATATATTATTTAATATATATAGTATATATAAAAAAAAAAACCCCTAATATATATAATATGGTTTTGTGAGGTAAATCTGAAGAGGTTTTGAGAGGATTGGTAGAAAGATTTAGAGGGTGTGTAAAAAAGTGATGGGTTTGGAAAGTAAACGTATTTAGGAGTAAGGTTATGGTTATGAGTGAGAACAGTCTGGGTGTGAAGTTATGCTAGATGGTGAGCAGCTGGAACAAGTGAACGAGTTATAGGGTTAAATTGAGTGTATATATATATATATATATATATATTATATAGGTATATAGTATAATATATAATAGTATATATCTAGTTATATATATATATATATATATATAATTATATATATATATATATATATAATATATAATATATAGTATTATTATATATATAATATATATAGAGTATATATGAATATTATAATATATATAGTATAATATATTATTATATATATATATATAGGTATATATATATATTATATATATATAATATATATAATATATATATAATATATATATATATATATATAATATATTATATATATAATTAGCAGGAAGTACTTACATATAAAAGTCGTAGTAGGTTAACGTCTTGAATTGTAATAAGAGGCTGGTGCAAATTAAATCCTTGGTGGCTTGTAAAGAGCTAGTTTTCAGTATGATAATTACACAAGGTGATGGTAAAGTTTTGTTACCTGTGTTTAAATGTATAGTAAGTAGGACTATGGTCTGGAATAATGAGGTATAGATTCTAAGGTACGAAGTGTTCAGAGTGGCAATCTTAGGGGCGTGTTATGGTGTGAGAAGGATTGACATAAAATGAGGAATAACGTATTACAGAGTTGTATTATGAAAAAAGGGATAAATGAGAATAAATGAAAGTATGTTTAGATGGTTTCGTCATGCGGAAGGGATGGATGATATCCGGTTGGTTAAGCGGATGTAATAGTGGTGAGTGTGCTGGGAAATCGACCTGGCTGGGAGAGAAGAAGAAAAAGTGGATTGCGTCGGACAAAAGAATGTCTGGAAGAGTGAATGTGAGTTTGGCCAATGGCCGAGAAAATAAGTGAATAATAGGAGTAATGGCAAGGGTTGTTTTGTGCGGGTGTAGATGGGTTGTGGCCGCCCACTTGGTCAAGGTATGAACCCACATTGGCGAGGATGGCATAGTGAAGGGTCCCGTCGCGGTCCGCGTGAAAGCTCTAGGGTGGATTTTTCTGTGCGGCGAGTTTTTCGCACTAATAGGTATACAAAAGGAGGTAAAGGCTGGGCTTTTTTCTTTTCGACTTGTGTCATTATTCTTCTACATTACTTTTCTGTTTCTGGGTACTGTTGCCCCTTACCAGTTTGGGGAAAAAAAGGTGGTTGATGAATCTATATAATATATATATAAGTATAATATATATATATAGTATAATTTATATAATGTATTTTAACTATATATATATTATTAGTTATATATATTATATATTATATTATATTATATATATACATATATATATGATATGATAATATATATATAAATATTATAGTATTATAATTATAGTATTTATATGTATTATATTTATATATATATAGTACTATATGTATATGATATATTATATCAATAGTTTTATAATAATAATTATATATGAATATATCTTATAAAATATATATATATTAATATATATATATATATATATAATGATATATATTATTATATAATATTATAATATATACTTGACTACTTCACATTCATAATGGAAAGTTTATTTTTTAGAATACATTTTATAAACGTATATATCAATACGTAGGAAAATTTAATAAAACGTAAATAAAAAATATTGGCAAGTTAAAAATGCCAAAAGTACTTGCAAGTCCAACGCACAAGTACCAAGTACAAAAGGCTCAAGTACAAGTAAAGTACAGTACAGTGGTTTTTTAGACTGCAAGTCAAGTACTCCCCAAAAAATGTTACTTTAGTACAAGTACAAGGTACTTGTACTTGAAACCCAACCACTGGATATTATTATATAGGTATAATATATATATATAAGTATATATATATATATATATAATAATATATAGTATTTATTGATATATATATATAATATAATTATATATACAAATAAAAAATAAATATATATATAGGTATATATAATTTAGTATATATAATATATTGCAGTGGCGTGCGGTGGCTTAGCATCATGGAGGCAATTCGAGCATATATATATATATTAATATAGTATATAATATATATAATTATGATATTATCTATAATATATATTGATGTATATATATATATATTATATAATTATAGATATAATATATATATAATATATATTATTATATATATTATATAGTATATTTATATATATATAGTATAATATATATAATATATATATTATATATATATATATATATTATATATATACTATAGTATATAAGTATATATATAGTGGCCAAACTCCTAGGAATTAGGGGGGCAAAATAATATTGTCGAAATAAGGTAAGCGCCAATACTACGGAAAAAAGCTAATATACGGATATTTGGAAATGCAGCGGTAATAAAGTCTTATTACAAATGTAAAATAAAATTGGAAAAGGTAGGGGACAACTTAAACAGGAAAACCAAATTAACTTATTTGGAATCAGCGTATATAAAGCACAATTTTACCACAAGAAGTAAAAAAAAAAAAATAATAGGGGGCTCGAGCCTAATGGAAATATGTTTTCTTGAACTTCAATTTTTTAGGGGCTCGAGCCGGCATGGGGAACCAAGGAGGGGGCCGAAGTCCCTGCGTCGTCACTAAGAGCCGAGAGACCAACCGACAATGATACTCTATATGCGGGTCTAGGCACATAAGGGTGTTTTCGGTTAGTTTTAAATCAAGAAACGAACTTACATTTATAAGCTTTATAAGCGGACTGATTTTCAAATATGTATTGGTTATTCCTGGGTAGAGTGTCCGTACTTTGATTTTTTTTAACATTCCTTGTTTAATAAGCTTGTAATACGCTGATTCCAATATGTGAATCTGGTTTTTCTCTGTAAGTGGCGGTACTTTTCGAGATATATATATATTGCCTAATCTGGTTTTTTCCCGCTATATTTATAATATATATATATATATTTATATTATATATATATATTAGTATATAGAAATATTATGTATAGTATATATATATATAGTATAGTATAGTATATTATCGTATATTATACGTAGTAACTTTTTAGTCGCTGCACTAGCAGTAGTATTTACTAAGCTAGTATTTTTTATATTCTAGATCTGTTATTTTGCTTCTACCATCTGTCCGAAATTGACTTAGAGGATATACTCCCTGTGGATAGTATATTATATATAATATTATAGTAAATATATATATATAATATATATATAGAAGATATATAAATATAAATATAGTATATATATATTATATAATATTATATATATATATATATATAAAAATAAAGTATATATATATATTATATTATATGATATATATATATTTATAGTATATATTATTATATATATATATATAGTAGATATAATATATAGTATATAAAAAAAAGCACTTTGCTCATAAGATAGTTTTCAGGGAAATAATTGTTTTCCAGCTATTATTCATAGAAATATTATTAAATTGAAAATTCTTTCTCTACTTTTCTTGAACTTAATTCATATGATTTGATGTGTGACTGAATTATTTGCTTGATTTATTACTTTCCTTAGATTTTTTTTCATTGGGCCAAGATAAAATTTTCATACTTAGCGGGTCACGTACGGACACTGAGAAGTAAAATATGCCAAAGCTTCACTTTGGAGAGTTGGATGTTTAACATATGATACCTGTTTTTTATTTTTCTAAAGTCTTGAAATTTTTAAGTAAAATATTTTTAAACGGAATTTTATAATTTTTAATATATTTTTTTCGGTCTATTAAAAAAAAAATGTGCTTTTGAAATAAGAAGCTAATTTTTAATGATTTGTTTTCAAATAAAAAAGTATTCAGCTGGGAAAGAGGATGCTATTTAAGGAATTTTGTCATTTTTTATGTTATGAGTCCAGACTTACTCTCTCTCTCTCTCTGCATCTCTCTCTCTCTCCTCTCTGTCTCTCCTCCTTCTCTCTCTTTCTCTTCGTCTCTCTCCTTCATATGAGAAAAAAAGGCTCTCTCTCTCTCTCTTCTTCTCTCTCTCCTCATCTTCGTTTCTCTCTCTCTCTCTTTCTCTCGCAAATATCGCAAATAACCAACGATGGTAAACAATGCCACATATTCAGTAACTAATTTATTTGACTTAACAATCAATGAAAAATTGATATAATAGAATGATTAAGTGTAATAATTAATGTATTGTTTCGAAATTGAGATATTTAATTTTTTGAAATTATCTTTTATTTAATTAGGAGAAAGCGTTTGCTTCCTTGCTTATATATATGATAATAATTATATATATATAATATAATATATATATTATATATTATATATATTATTATATATCTAGATTATATATATATTATATACTATATAATATATATATATAGTATATATATATATATATATATATAATAAATCTATAACTACATATAATATACAACATACTGGATGGGTCCTACTTTCTTTAAACTCAGAATTTTAAGACGGAAGAATAGTTTGGGTGGAGTCTAGGGGAGAAGTAGGAAGGAGCGAGCGTTGTTTCCCGCCAGGCTCCAGGGGCCCCACCCCCGCACAATCCGTAAGCCCTCAGACACCGTCCCATCGTTGCGTATTTTTTTATATTATTACTTTTAAGTTCAAACTTCACGGATGAGAGTAGCCTATTCTATTAGGGGAACTTCTCTAGGTAATTTTTACCTAGGATACGGGACTAGGGATCGAACCTGGGCCTTGCATGCGACTCTTCCCTTCTACTGAACTTAGATTCATTAAAAAACAGACCTACAAATTATGGTATTTGTTTACATTAATTAAAGCTTTAATTGACATTTATGTCCCGTAAAAAGCAACGATAACATTTAGTAAGTTAGGGTAAATTGTCATTTGCAACTGCTGTAGGTGAAATTTTATGAGTTATGGAAATCTCAGAACGCTTTCTAAAATCTGCCAAGCTTCATTTATTTTATAATAATTTAACTTGCTAATTTTTTTTATATATAATATTATATATATATATATAATTTATATTATATATTTATAGTATAAATATATATTGATATATATATATAGTAATATATATCACATATATTTGGTTGAATATGATTTGGTATTTAATTCTTAGACATATAAATAAATAATATTTAATTTCCCATTCATTATGAATGCTCAAAATTCCGCTACCTCTCCTTTTCTTCACATGTCCTTATATATATATTATGATATATATATATAATATATATATATACTATATATAAATATATATATAGTATATATATATATAATATATATATATATATATATATATATATTTTAATAATTATATATATTATATACTATATAGAGAGAGAGAGGAGAGAGAGAGAGAGAGAGAGAGAGAGAGAGAGAGAGAGAGAGAGGAGAGAGGAGAGAGAACGAGAGAGAGAGAGAGAGAGAGAGAGAGAGAGAGAAGGAGGAGTAGAGGGGAGAGAGAGAGAGAGGAGAGAGAGAGTTCGTTTGGAATTTTTCGACCCAACAGTGACCTTGACTACTGATATTTGGAATTCATGATCGAATTGTTAAGAGAGGAATCAAATTTTTTTCCGTTTCCCTGTTCACACAAATTGGAAATCTTTGAAAAGGACTTTCATTCCGAAAAGTCTTTCCAACAAGATTCCAGTTCTGATTCAGAGATTCATGGATCCGATCCTGATTCCCACAGTCCTGTATTAATCAGTAGTTTTCATTGGCTTATGATTTTAATATTGGATTTAGTATTAATTAATACTGATCAATTAATTGATTAATCTAGTAGTTAAATTTGATATTAATTAGTATTATTAGTATTAATTTAATTTCTTGAGGTTTTGTTTAATTAATAAGAACTAAATAAACAAAAAGGTTAATGTAAAGGGCAATTAAACCTGAAATAAATTAGATGAGAAAATTTTCCAGCAATTCGAGTCGCTGGTCGTAGCTCCTCCTTAATTTTGGCCGTTAGTACTAGACCAAAAACACAGTTTAAGAAACTGACTTAAAATACGCGGTTCTCGTACATGTATTATTGATTTAATTAACAAAGTCTCGGGTACATAGGAGGCACAAATAATAATGTAAAGTCACATGAATTTTAATAGTCCGTTAACCAGTGGCGATTCCGGCAGGCTACCTAGGCGCAATCGCCCTTGGCCTTCGCCCTTATAAGGGCTGGCTCATAGGAAAGGCTAACAGATTTTAACGGCCCCATATGCAAGAGCTGCGCAAAATATATATATAGTATATAGTATGTATATATATATATAATATATTATATATATATATAGTAATATATATATATATATATTATAATATATATATATACTATAATATAATATATACTATATAAAATGTTGACAAAATTTTAATACTTTATATACTTGTAATTTTTTTTCTACGAAACACAGCCCAGGACCCCGCAAAGCCTAGGGTTGCCATTGCCGCCCAGGGGCCCCACAAAGTCTAGAGCCGCCACTGCGAAGACCCCCTAAGCCCCTTGGGCGTAGCGTTATGAAAGGGCTAGCTAACATACCGGTCCGGTGCGGTGAAGAGAGGTGCACGGTTTTATGCTATTTGTGCGGTGTATTGGGAAAAGATGACGGATGGTGCAGGACGATATTGGTACACGACCCCAGACACGGTGCTTAGTCAATCTTTGTTGACCAGTGTTGTTTGTAATGTATTTTATAGAAAGAGAAATATAGAAAAAAAAGGAAGAAAAAAATTTAATAAAGAAAAGAAAAAATAATAAAATGACACGGAAAATAATCTGAATAAGATGGTAAAAGAATAAATAATAAAAAGGAGAATGAAAAAATGAAAAAAAAGATAAAACAAATTTAATTACATATAAACGAAGAATATGAAATAGCCGGTTTTTAATTTCCACAGATTTTCAGAACACTCCTTTTTTAATTCTCTTGAGTAGGGAGTGGAAAACATGTTTGATCAAATACAAAACTCATATTAGAGTGTGTAACAAACAAACATAACGCCATTCAGTAAGACCCCAGTAACAAACAATAGAAACGCTTTTTATTTTTGATTTTCTCTTTCAAAATTCCCATCCATTCTAAGCTCTTTTTATTAAAAAATACCTTTCCGGAATAAATAACGCTTTTGGGGGGCCATTTTTTATGCAAAACTCTACCCAATATATTATATTATTGAGGGTATCTAGTATATATATTAATAAGTAAATTATAAGGTATATATATATAGTAATATAATATAATATTATATATATATATATATATATATATAGTATTAATATATTAGATAATATATATATATATATATATATATATTATAATATATATAGTATATATATTATAATATATAAAAATATACTATATATTATATAATATACTATAATAATAATAATAGTATCAAGTATATTATATTTATATATATATATTCTATTATATATACTATATATATATATTATATCTATATATATATATATATTATAGTATACTAGCTACGCATATTAAAAAACATCAGCATTTTGCCAACTCTCCAATATATATTATGATATATATAATAAATAGTATTATATATCTATATATTATTATATATATATATAGCTATATTATAATATTATATATATATATTATATATATATATCATATATTTGAAGAGAGAGAGAGAGAGAGAGAGGAGAGAGAGAGAGAGAGAGAGAGAGAGAGAGAGAGAGAGACGAGAGAGAGAGAGAATGACAAATAAAAAGGAAACACTTTGATGTTCATAAAAAAAAATTACTAAAAATTTTACATCTACATGTTTTGATGCTCTTTAATCTTCAAATCTTTGAAGGTGTCACAAATTTTAACTTTTGAATTTTTTCACATTTTTACTATCAGTTTTTCCTTCAAATTAAAATTAAATCATAACATGCGTAATATAATTGAGGTGATGTGAAAAAATTTTAAATATTAGTGATTTTTTAATGCAAAGATTTTTTATACATAATGCTGATTATTATATTCTTACATAATATATTATTAATATTATATTATTAGATATTAATATTATATATTATTATTATATAATGCTGATTACCCTTCAATAATTAACAATAGTTTGTCTTCCCATGTAAATTAAACAAACGTTCACAGATTTTGAATTTTAGAGAATTCATTTTTTTTTTTTGCCGAACCATAAATTCAAAATTTGTTTATTTCCAAAGTTGAAATTCATAAATTTTAAAATATTTAAATAAAATGTTAATTCTGAAAAAGAAGTAAAAAGGATATCCGATATTGGAATCAATATTCAAATCGATATTCAAGTTTTGGCCTTATCGGAAATGGCGGAAATGGAGGAACAGCAGCAACTCCAACCGACTTATCGAGCTCTCTCCAAACTTGAATAATTTAAAAGATTTATTCAATCACAAGAATTTTTAAAATTATTTTTTACACCAAATATTCTTTTTAAAAATAAAGGCAACGGTGGCCATTTTTGTAGGTGGCATGTTTCATGCAAGTCCCAAAAAAAAAAATATATATATAATATATATAATATATATAATAATAATATAAATATTAATAATATGAAATACTTAACGCCCACACGAAACGAGCTCGGATCAAAAAAAATTTCACAATAGCCTCTATATACATAAATAACTTTAGCCAAAATGTAATAAAAAAACATATCTCCAAAACTACATAGCCACAGCAAAAAGGAATACATTTTGGAATCCTTATATCTCTGACAAGATGGTAAAAAAAAAAAAAATATGTAATAATAAGTAATATAGAGAAATCAAAGACCTTTTATACTTACTCGTTTAAAACAAAAACTCTAGATATTGGTTTTTTTTTAAACTAAAAATTACCAAGTAACCGCACCGATCAGGACGGCTCTCGCTTCCGACACGTGTAGACTATCCCCTCCGGGAGTCTCCAAACCCCCCTCTTTGTATTTGGTTGTCGGGCGTCACTCCGCCCCTCCCCTACGTTATGGAAAATCGTCCCCCCTGTGTTTCCCCGTCTCGCAGACCCTACATTCGGTGAATACCTTTTCAAAGAATATAATACTAATTTCGCCCCTAAAAAAAAAAAAAAAAAAAAGAAAAAAAAATTTCATTTCGACCCTAGAACATCTATTATGTATCATAGAAACTGGATTGAAATTTTTTTGATCAGGTCTCCTCCCTTGTGGCGTAAGAACTTTTTCCTATAATATATATATATATATATATATATATAATAATATAGATAATACTATATAAATATAAATATATATATATATATATATATAATAATAAATATATATAATATATTATATATATATAAATAATATATATAATATATAATATAAAAATTAATTATAATATATATATATATATAATATAATAATTATATATATATATATAATATTTATATATAGTATATATAATGATATATATATATATATTTATATATTAGTCTTGTTGTAGCGAAAACAATATTGTATTATATACCCCACCATGGGTAAAGAAAGGTTGAATCCCAGGTAGAAAAATGTCAGTCATGCATTTGTATCAAGGATCCCGATGGATTTTCACTTTTTTCTATTTAGAAACATTTCTGGCACAACAAATTTGAAAGTCCCATTTTAACAGAATTGCTGATTGACAAATAATTTTGGAGGCGTATTACGGTGTTTCTCATACAATTAAATTAATTAATACTATTTTTAACAGTTCGTGCTTTTATTATAATCTAGCGGAAAACTTGAATTTTAAACCTGCTTACAACATTAGTAATAGATTTCATTTATATACTGTAGGGTTGAACATCATACTAAAACATAATTATAATAGTTACTGTTTCATTAAAAATTTTACTTTGTATTAATAATAAAAATTAAAATTATAATGATTTTTTATAAAACTTAAGATATTATTAAAATTTGAGATGTATATTGAATATTTGATATTTATATAAATGAAAATCTCATTACCATTATCAATTTAAACATTTAATATTTTTTCACTGACAGGTGATTAAGAAGCTCACCTAATCTCTTTAAAAATGAAAAGAGAATAATATTTGAAATTATCTATAACTTCTAATATAGTCTTATAAATTTGCCATGGGAATAAGTTTCAAATTGCTCTTATAATAACACAAAAAATTAAAAACAATTAAATTGCTGTATTAGGATTGATTTTTACATTCTAGATATTTTAAAAGTCGCATGGTAAAATTTTTTTTTCAGAAAAGGCTAATATTTTCTGTAAAAAAAGTTAATTAAGATTTAATCAAATTCTTCATTTCTATGTATATATTATTTTTGTTTACATCCTGTATAACTATTTATTTAAATATTTCGTTTCCTTCTGAACAAAAAAAATATAGGAAAGCCAAAGACGAAAGAAATCCAAAAAATAAGTAAAACATTTAATAAACCGAATAAATTATCATTTTAAAAAACATTCAAAAAAAACTTGATAACGCACGGGAAACTTCGAATACATTAATAATATTAAAATAATATATAAATAAATAAATATAATATAATAATATATATTAATATATATATATATATATATAATAATATCATAAATAATATATATATGACAAATAATAATATATTATATTATATTATAATTATATATATATAGTATATATATTATATAATATAAATATAAAATATATTAATATAATATATAATACTAATATATATATATAATATATATATATATATAATAATAATAATAATATATATAATATATAGATATATATTATAAACTAATAAATAGTAATATAATATATATATATGGCTAGCAGGATTTCATTAGGGCAAGGGTTGACTTAAGTATATATATAATATAATATATAATTATATATAATAATATATATAATATATATAAATAATAATATATAAATAATATATACATATAAATATATATAATATTATATATGATATATATATATTATATAATTTATATAGCTTAATTACATTCGCAGCACAAATAATAAAAAATCTAAGTCCAGCAATTTTATGGTATTCAAATACATTTGAATATTGTAATATTAAATCGCTTAGTTGTAAATCATGATGTTACAGGAATAAAATAAAAAAACAAATCGAAACAGTATACAACAAAGACGTGCTTCGATGGGGGGTAAAATGAATTGTACGCAAATTTACAATATTGTTAAGTATTTATTATATATACAAACGATTGGCTATGCAGGTTTTATATAGAGCATTCAAACCTAATTTTGCAAACAAAAAGATGGAGAAATGTTTAAAAAAATTTTCAATTAGAAGAGTAGAAAAATTTAAAATCGAGTCTGCAAGGTATATCGAGACACTATTCATGAATTGTAATTTGTAAGTACTTAAATAATATATATATTATAATCAATATATATATATATAATATATATATTATATTGATATATAAATTAATAATATATATAATATATATAATAAATAATATATTATATATATTATAAGTATATATATATAATAATATATATATATTATAAAGAATATATAAATATAATATGTATAAATATATAATATATATATTTCGAGCTACTAAACGTCTTCAGAAAAAGTGATTCAGTTTACTCATAGTGATCATGTAAAGTTTAGGCTACTTTACCGCACAGTGGAGTCAACGAGCCCCCAAAAAATAGAGGATAATCTACCCTTAGGGGCCGAAGACTTACAGGACATTCAATCTACTCTCAAAAAACCGGGTATTGGTCGCAAGAACTCCCGAATCATTTATCTATCTCAAAGAGCAACAACACATAATGAGAATCGATACGCATTACCGGAGGGATTATCCCTCACACCCCCCGATAGTCCACCTCAGACGAGATACCCCGACTGCCTGACATCGGGCGACTACCCGGGTATCGTTATATACCCCCCAAAAAACAATATGAAATCTCCGAAAATGGAGTACTTGTGGACATTATTCGGCTATACCCAATCTTATTCGTACTCTATTAAATCTCAAGTAAAATAGGACATATTGAATTAAACTATAATAGTATATATATATAATATGTTTATATATATATTATATATATAGTATATATATAATAACTATATATAATATATGATATATATATATATACTAGATCATATTACCAAATATCAATTCAGTCAGCATGTATAACAAAAGTATCGATTTTCATTTTTATCAACCCATGTCAAAATATCGAAATGAACTCAAAAAATATGCTCGAAATTAAAATTTTACCATATATATATTAATAGTAAGTATATAATATAAGTATATATATAATATATAAATATATATTATATAATAATATATTATAATATAAGAATTATAGTAATAATATATAATTAAAATAATATATGATATATATAATATTATAAAATGATATTTTATAAATATAAATAGTCTTCAAAATTGCGTCTGTAATATTTCTCTTATTTTGGCAATCTTTTCTAATGTTTGTCTGCAGTCTGGAATATCAACTTTACGAATCCGAGTATATTTAACAGCTTTGGAACGACCGCCAAACTAATCGAAATCATAATCAAATTTCAGGCTTGATATTTGCAGAGCATATTATATTACATAGAGATAATTTTTGTATATTCAGTAAGAAAATTTAAAACAAATTACATAGAAAACTTTTATAAAACTTGATTGTTTTTCTTTTTTAAACCATTGATATACAAAGAAATAATGATAATAAAAAATGTGTATCTCTTCACTACATATACCCTGAAAATTACATCGGGAAAACAGAATAAAAAAAATGTATTTCATTAATGACAAATCAAAAAATGAGATCCAACAAAGGTTATGAGATATTTTGCTCCCATTAAGTACAATACTAAAAAACATCGAAATTCTGTAATTATTCATGAACATACCAATCTATTGAACAGAATTATCTAGTATATTTTCATCACAACACAGAAATTCTAGTTGGTCTCCGTATGGCAACTATCGAAAATCAATCTAGTTTCCGGTTTTGGGTAGCAACACATAAACTTAGCGCTTAGTCTAACGTGCGCTTTTAATCTAGTTAGGAATAAAGTGGTTAGGTAGACATATATAATACAATATATAATATATAAGTAATATATAATATAGTAAATAATAGAGTCATAGATTCCAGATCAGATAGCCAATCATGATAGATAATTCTGAATAATATTATAAATAATATATATAATCTCATTATATCGGAAATCCAATACTCATTATATCGAATATTCAACTATACAATAACAAGGCTCAGACCAAAAAGATTCAACTTACCATAAATATATAAAATATATATATATAATATATAATATATATAATATATATAAACAGTACTAATATAGAGATAAATATGATAGAGAATACATTTAAATTAATGTAATAATATTACCTATATATATATAAAATTATATATAATTAGAATAAATATTATATTACAAGAACAGAGCGGGATGATAATATATGGATTGGAAGTTTGTGATATAACAAGCTTTTATATAAATTATATAATATATATATAATATATTATGATATAATATATAATATATAATAGTATAATAGGCTTGTTTGAAGTTGAAGGATACTATATATTAGTAATGATTCTGATTACCCCATTCATGGTCAATTAAAGGGGTGAACTCCCAGTAGAAAAAATCTTCATCCAGCATTGTATCAGGATCCCGCATTGATTTTCACTTTTCTATTTAAACACTTTCTGCACAAACAAATTTGAAAGTCCCTTGTAACAGAAGGCGTTATGTTGATGATGTCTGTCAGTATGTTGTTGGAACTTTTTCATAACAATTTTAAATTTAATTAACAAATTATGTTGGATGATTAACCGTGTTTTTATGTGAAATAGGCGAAAAGTCGTTAGAATTAACTGGCTTACAATATATGTAATAGATTTCATTAATGATACTGTAGCGATTGAACATCATACTAAAATATTATAAATAGTACTGTTTCATTATTTTTTTTAATTCTATATTAATAACAAAAATTAAAATTTATAATGATTTTTTAAAAATTTAAGATATTATAAAATTTAAAATGTATTTGAAATATTTGATATTTAATAAATGAAAATCTCATATATCAGCCATTATCAATTTTAACCACTAAGAATATTTACAGAACATGTATTTTTAGGAAGGAATTAATCCTCTTTAATAAAATTTATATAAAAAACATTTATATATATATACTATTATTCATTATTATTATTTATATATTATATTATATTAGATTATATTATAATAGTATATAAATATATATATATATATAATATATATATATTATATATATAATATATATATATAATATTATATATATTATGTATATATATAATATAATAGAATATATATATAAATAATTAAATATATATATATGTATATAGATCATTATATATAATAAGTAGATGAGATCGAAAACCAACCGCAAAAGCGAAGACAACGTCGCACATATTTGGGCATACCGCAACCCCGTTTACTGGTCTACACAACCGCAACAGCAACCGCGGTTGTCACTTCTCTAAAAACCGCAAATGCGGTTGTTCATTTGATCTTTTATAAAAAAATATATCCTGCACAAAAATCTCTTTTGTTGTAGTATAATATATATATATATATATATATATATATTTATAATATATATATATAATAATATATTATTATATAATTATATAATATTATATATATAATATATATATATAATAATAATATAATATTAATATATATAATTATATATATATAAATAAAAGAACAAAGGAAAACACAATAAACGTGTGAATATAGTTTTATTATAAATCCCCACATAATAATAAAACAAGAAGAAAAATCACGAGAAACCACGACGAACTATACTTTCGAGATGACATACCGCCTCCCCCCCGCACAGCTCGTAAATAAACTTTCAATTAGAAACAGTCGCAACCGTTTTTATTTTTGTTTAACGTATTTATTTAGATATTTACATAAATAAAATATTTTGGAAACATTTAAAAAAAAAAATGTTAAATCATACAATAACAGCAATTAAAACATTTATAATTATATGCATTCATTAGTTAGATAACAATATTCTTAATCATTGCTCTTGTGCCACCGCGCTCCTACTCACGGAGAGAAATCAGCTCATATTATTGTGTAACATATCAGACCAGTCCTTCTTCTCTATGCTTTTGACAGTTTAATGAGTTACAGGTCCAAATTTATAGAGAGTTAAGTAAATGTGGTAGTAGGTATGTATGTTTTAAATTAAAGATAATAGTGCCTTTTCCAAATGAGAATGTTTAAAAATTCATACCTAAAAATGTCACTTTTATTCCGTAAGGGTGCTGGAGTGAAGTAACATACTCGTTACTTTTTCTTTTAATCGTAACGCATCTGAATAAGTTTCCGTTATTTTTTCCTCCTGTTACATTGTTCGAAATATATTTAAAGTAGTTTCATAAAATTTTGAGAGTTAAAGGAAGGATTAAAAAATCCTTTATATAATATAATAATATATATATTATATATATATATATATATATATATTAATATATATATATATAATATATATTACTAATATGATATATATAATAATAGTAAGCTGCTATATACATATGATATATACTATATAATAATAATACGTTATATATATAATATATAATATTAATATAAAGTGAATCATGCATATTAGATATAATAGAATAGGGAAGGTGGCATTTCGGTAACTCATAAATGAAAATAAATGTGACTAGAGTTGGGGAACACACTTCGATAAATGCGCATAAACATTGCATAATGAAGAATTTATATTGAATAATGTGTAGGTTTGATCGCGCAAGAAGGAATAGGTATTTTGGGTAAGGCATATAAGGAGAAGTATATGAGTAGAGTGAGAAAGGTTGAAGAATTGAAATCGCAGATATCAGATTTAATTGCCGGTGAAATGAATCAAGAATGAGCAAGAATGGAGATGATTGATTGGAAGCATTTTGTAAACAAAGCGTTTATGGGTCATAGTTTCCGAGGATGTGAGTGAGAACATAATAGACCTTTATGATAGTGTAAGAATAGGGTACTGTAAAAAAATTATATAGGACTTAGATTATTGAGTGTAGTAGGAAGATATATATGGTATTTTGGTCAAAAGAGTTGCGTTCGATGTTACTGAAACTGATTTGAAAGAAAACAAGATGCCTTTGAAGTGGATAGAGTATGTTGGCATGAAATCATTTACATGAAACAACATGATTGAGAAAATGAGAGAGAAGGCGTACTAAATTGTAATTTAGTTTTTGGATATGCAAACATGGCGGCCTACTGTAAGAAAAGCCTATGGAAGGTTTATTGATGAGTATGGTGTTAAGGGTGTAACTACTCGAATAGAATCATAAAGTATTGGTTATGGCAGTGAAGCGGCTTTAGATATATAATTTAAGTTAGTAGAAAGTTGAATTGTAGATTATATATATATCTGCGGAGTGCAGCAGATGTGTTTATGCGCTTCTTGTTATTCAATTTCGAATATGGATAGAGTTATGGAAAGAATAGAGGCTGGTAGAGGAGTGGCAGGAGATGATCTTGAATGATGGAGAAATGAAGATGAATGTAGTTGCCCTACTAATAATGCGAATATTGTTAATAAGGGTGCATTTTCGATGGAGCAATTGGAGAATATAAGGCAGAATGTGTAAAACGAAATGTTTGAAGGTAAAACGTAGGATAAGAGTAAGTTATGTGTGTAGTGAGGACATTTCTCTGGTTGATAGTATATGTTAGAATGGTGAGCAGCTGGAACAAGGTCTGAGATGATAATATATATAGTATATAGTATTGGATGAAAAGGAAAACGGATGATCAAGAGTGTAATAGAAGAATTATTGAAAGCAGGAAGGCTGTCTGGATGCAATAAATCGTTGGTGAAAAATTATTTCGATTTTCTTAAATGGGTATCAAACTATCAAATTAAACCATGAGTGTGGGTATGTTTATTTAATAATATTTATGATAATGATTTGAAAATATACAAGATACAGCAAAAACCAATAATACCAATCTTTACCGTAATTAAATGCCATAATTCAAAGCTGAAAAAGTAACGGCAGCCTTAGTTACTTTATCCATACAAAGAAACGGAATATGATAACGAACATACTTTTCACAGTTAACGGAGATTAATAGGGAGTAGCTTAGTTAACGAGTAACCGGACACTACATTTTTGTAGTAACGATGCCACCTCTGGTTTAAATATATAGGATAATGTTCTATAGATATATTATATATAATTGATATGGTATAGTAAATATGTAAATAGACTTTTGTAAGATAGAGATAAAGAAGTTACTATTATAGGATATATATATATATATATCATAAGTATGATTATAACATAAAAAAACATATGATTAGCTAAATCAAATAATAAGTATATAATAAATATTATAGTATATATAATTAAAATCCCGTTTCTAAACTTTGTAGAAGCTTTATACATTATTTAAAAGTTGCTTTAGAAAGTTGAAATTATATTTTAAATTAGTATTATTATAATCTAACATTTTCATTACCATCACTACAATCTTCAAAATTTCAGTTGTATTTCAATCTTTTTCATATATCTCGTTTTCCTTTGTAAATTTTTATAACTATTAAATAACATAAATAGATTTCTTTTTTGACGTTTACATGATTATTATTTCTATTAAAAATTTAATGCATGAAATTTGTTTCATTAAGATTATTTTTTTTTAAATTATTATTTTTAATTAAAACAAGTTTTATTGAGCCTAAAGTAGTAAAGCAGTAACGCAAACCACCCACTCCCTCCCACCATGATTTATTGATCAAGTTATTTAAGTCATATTTATACCTCTATTTTTATATTATAAACTCGATGTTGTATAAACATAAGGTAGAAATAAGATCTAATGTATAAAAATATCATGGTAAAATGGAAAAGTTTGTTAAAAATTTATTTTATTGAAGCTAAAGTAGTAACAAACTATCCACCCAAACCCTCCATGACCTATATATCAAGTGATTTAAGCCATATTTGGACTTCGATTTACAGCACATAACCGCACTTTGCTCAGGGGTGAACAAAGGGCGGCGATGTGTGACACAAAAAAAAGCAAGGACACTAAGTCCAAACTTTTTAGCATGGCACGTATTAGTCACATGTTTCGGACTAGAGCAGTCACTGTAGAGACTAATTTCCATGCACCTCTTTCTTCTTGAAGATAACATAGAATAAAAAGAAGGCTACGACATAAAATGAGTACCCATGCAGAGCTCGCACTCCACAGATGACGATTAGCCAAAGCACTGGACTCTGAAGAAGATAGAGAGGAAATACTTCTTTTAGAAGACCCAGAGGAGTGGAAAGAAAAAGCCCCATTTTCTCTATTTTCCCCTCGTGTCAGAAGGATAGACTTTTACACGACTAAATTTTCAACAGACTTGAGGATCCTATGGTAATTCGCAATGATATTATAGATAGAAAGGTACTCCTATTTTGTATGAATTTTAAATTCACGTAAGAAGTTTGTCAACTACAAGATGATTGATCAAGCGAAAACATGCGAGCCCTCTTCCATAAAATCTAGATAGAATTCCTCGAGTTAGTATAAGTGGGCACGAACTGTCTTAAGATTGTTGTTATCCATGACAGGATGAGGATCTAGGCGGTGGAGCATTGAATCGACAATGAACGGAGCATCAAGGTACAAGTCTCGTAATATTTTCATTGCCACTGAAAATTTCCTCCTACGGCAAAGAAACGTTTTGGCAATTTCAGTGCCGCTGACTGGTCGGATTTTCAGTCGTACTACTTTCATTTCTCTTGAAATGATTACTGATAAAGTGGAAGGAGTCCCTCGGAGTGTGCAGAGTGAATGACCGATTTGATTTCCTTTTGCATGGAGGCGAACATTTTTTTTATGCTTTACCTTTAATTGTCTCGTGGTCTTCTGCTCTTTGGTGAACCTTTCGCTTTGGGGCTTGACATATATATCAAAAGCAATCAATATAATCTGTCATAAGGCTCTGATTTCCAAACATTTTTCTTTCGGTATCTATTCCTCTTCCTCTCTCTTTCTCCGATTTCCTTTCCCATTGCTCAAATGCAGCAGATGCAAAAGGTCTCTCTTCAATCCAACTCTTTTTCTACTTCTCAACAATGACCTTCTCCTTGTCACTTGATCCCCTATCCATTCTAAAGATGACAATTACACACTTCATTGCTCCCTTCACTTTGAAAGCCGTCCCACTCATTTAAATAGCCGCTACTAGGAAGACTTCCCTGGATCAACTGACCTCTGATCTTTCTGGCATTTCTAGTTATGGAAGGGAAAACATTATTGCTTTCAATGCCTCAAAAACCCAGTTCCTTCACCTATCTACTCGAAAAAATCTTCAACAGAACTATAACACCTTTGAAAACAAAGCACAAGTTATTGCTAAATATTCGTTTTATTTCCATATCTCTTGATTGTTTTTCAAAGATCACATTTTCCTTACAAGACAAACTTGAAAGAGGTTAGAAATTGAGAGTAGTGTTTGGAATTTAGTCACACCATTCCAGATGGTTGCTCTGTATAAGGCGTTAGTCATGCATCGTATACTTGGGTTGTTCCACTTGAAAATTCAAAGCAATCCGGACCCTAAAGAAGGAATCAATTATTAGCAGTGCAAGAGAAGCATGCAAGTGTGCTAAGGTAGGAAGTAAGAATATTAATAGTGAATGGTGGAATGAGATGCTGTAAGCGTTAAAAAGGGAGATGCGTGGTTGAATGTACGAAGATCCATTTAAAAGGAAGTACTAGGAAAGTGTTATTCGAAATATTATTCACTCTACTGGGGTTGTTGTACGAGAACTGGAATTTTGCGCACCGCACAGAGGTAAGCCGCACCACGCACCGCACCGCACCAAAAGTCATTTTTCTCGCACGGCACTTCACTTCTATGTTTCAATGCGCATCACGCACCGCTCCACACCCCACCACACCGGTACACTTTATTTGTGTGGCAGACCGCACCGCACCGCACCTGATGCACCAGTCAACCCTACACACGACCATCACTAAATTTATGATATTAACAAAACTAACACTACACACATAAACCGTTACAAATTAATTTTATACGCATTTTCATAACACAACACAACATACACACAACACAAAACAACACACATACATACACAACACAACACAACACACAAGGCATAACAAGATTAAAATGGATATAATATGAATTTGGTATCCGCCTAAAATGGAAAAATAACGCATAAATTATTTGCTTCATTTTATGTGTTATTATTTGCTTCATTTTTCGTGTTAATAACATGTTAGTCACGATAGACTAAATAAATTCGTGAACATTTTGGACAGTAATATAAAGAAATAATATTCTTAAGCAATCTGTGACTAAAAATATTATAAGAGTAACTAGTAAAAAAAAGCTTTTTCTGAATTTTGTTTCTTGCTTATAAATGTGATAAAAAGAGGAGGCTACGTATAATAATAATAAATAATTAATAATAATAATAATAATAATAATAATAATAATAATAATAATAATAATAATAATAATAATAATAATAATTTGATTAGAAAAAAGTTTTTCGTCGATTTTTAATAAATATGCTCAAATCATAACGTTTATATATATATATATATATATATATTATATATATATATATATAATATATAGGTATTATATATATATTATATAATCATTATATATATATAATAATATATTATATATATATATTATATAGTATATATATATATTTTTTTTTACAGATTACCTCCACTCACGGGCAATGCCTTTTCAAAAGGAGGGGGAGCAAAAAATAAATAAATAAAATAATAAATAAATAAAAAAATTACATAAAGAAAAAATAAAATTAAATAATAAACTGAAAAGTAAACCCACCCTGACCCTTGGCTAACCGCAATTCCCTCAGGTGGGGCGCAGACGCTTGACTTAAATAGAGGAAGATTGAATATTGGAGGGAAAATAGCGGAAGGCAAGGAGTTCCACAAAACAGATGTGGCTGGTGAGAAGGAGAGGTACCATGACGAGTGATCCTCGAGTCTCAATATTCACACAATTTTCATGGAGTTGAGAGAACAAGGCAATCTCTTAGTGTTACGAGGGCGACGCCAGTGGTGGAGGAATGCGAGAGGTCTTCTCAGCGAGACCTGCCGTTGTAATACCCTAAAGAAGAAAAGAGATAGGGCACTTACGTCACGACGCAGAGAAATGGGGTCAAGGGAGTCAGAGGGTATGGGACAGTTTTTATAAGACCTCTTAGCCTTAGCTTCAAACTCTATCCAAAAGGAGGGTGGAAACCGGATCCACCCAAAATGTGGGAACAGTATTCCATGCATGGCGAATAAGACCTTTATTATGCTGGGTATCTGAGTAGAAGAAAAAAATTCACACAATCTGAAGAGAATTCCCAGATCCCAGCTTTTTTGAGGATATTTTAGCAACCGACTTATAATATGTAAGGAGTGTCTGAGTGTTTATGATGGATCTCCAGACGATATCAGCCTACATTAATGTAACTTTATATGTTAGTCCTAGAGCATTATGATTGTTGTTTTTTACGGGTAACTAAGAACATATAGAAGCCATAAAAAAGGGCGGATAGTGGGACTGAAATCCAGTGGAATTAGGTATTTTTAACTAGAGACGGTGAGCATATGATAGAAGGTTGAGTGTTCAAATAGAGTGACAACTTCACAGCATATTTACGGATTACCCACCTATATATAGATGAGAGTGTTTAGGGTAAGTATTTAGTATGTAATAATATTATATATAACAAAAACCAAGCAAATAAACAAAAGTATGCAGAAAGGCGCGATAAAATAGGACCATCAAAAAAACGATCAAATAAAGCTCAGATATAAAAAAAGCGATTAATATAACCATATAGTCATATTATAAATAAATATAAAACTATAAATATATAGTATTATAGTATATATATATATATATATTATATATAATATATTTTATACTAATATATTAGTTAGTAATAATTAAGTTTTACAATTACAAATACCAATATATATATATATCAATAAACGTCAGAATATTAAAGCTGAATGTTACTGATGGTATAAACCTCTCAAATTCTCATACATATATATAAAACCGACCATAGTACTAACTAAAAAAAATGCTAGACTCTCTTGCATAATAAAAAGGCGATAAAGGGATATATACTATAAATTTATAATATATGCTAATAATGATATAGTATATAATAATAATTATATATAGAAATATATAATATATATACTAATATAGCGTATAAATATATATATATATAATAATATATTATATTAATTATATTATATATATATAGTAATACTATATAATATAGTACATATATGATATATATAAAATATATATATATTATATATGACTATAATAATATATATATATAATATATATAATATAATATATTTAATATATAATTATATATATATAATTCACACCAATAGAGCTTTAACTTAAGAACCTAACATCTATTACATTCAAAAAAAAAAAGTAGCAATTTGTATTTTGTTGTAATTTGTAAAGTATTTGATCTGATTTTTTTCCGTATGAAACATTTCTCACAATAAGTTAATATAGAAGCTTAAGCAAAAAAAACCTTTACTCCTAGTAGCAAATTGGAATTGATATTGAACTAGGTTACATTTATGCGTTTCTGCCCTTTTAAATATCATTTCATTAGAGTCGGATTATTGCTACGAAAATTATCTCCGGATAAAAAATGCTAAATATTGACTTGTGTCAGTTTCAATAAAACCTTCACAATTATTATTTATAGTAATTAATGTTTCTCTTGATCAAATTAGAATTCTGATATTATAACGAAGTCTGAGTAGTAGCTGTTAATATTTAAGAGTTAAAAATTAAATTGCAATGAATAATAAAAACGAAAATCAAACTTATATAATTCCAAACTTTTTTTTCAATTAAAGAACCATGCGTGTAGATCCTAAAGTCGGTTTCATATAATTATGTATATTATATTACTTAATATCTAATATAATATATATATAATTAATATATGAAAATAAATAAATATACATATCACAACTTAAATGAAAATATTATAATTTAGTATATAAAGTCACAGATAAAAATATTGATTGATCTATTTTTAGGACTAATTAAAATTATTTTTATCGATACAATATAAGTTGTCATAGATAGATAGATAGATAGATAGAGATAGATTACTTTTACACTTTATTGTCCTTTAATTCTTTATTTCATATATACGTACACAAAAATATAATATATTAAAATTAAATATAGTACATGATATAAAACTATATTACATAGGTAAACATAGTTAAAGCAAATCATATCCCCCGTAGTAGATAGGTAGTTAGCTAGTTAAACGGATGTCGTGATGGATAGATAGATAGATAGATAGATAGATAGATAGATAGATAGATAGATAGATAGATATATAAAGTTTAAATAAATAGTGGCGTAAAGAAACAAACAGACAATCTGTCCCAAAGCCCAAAAAGCTTATATTGAAAACTCGGGTTTTATTCAAGAGAATTTACAATTTAATTTCAATTAGTGGCAAGCGGAAGGTCGATTTCGATCTTTCGCCTTATAAGCTAATGAGACAGAACAAATTTACCACTTCAACCGGTAAATATCTCTTTCAATAATATATATACTCTCATAATATATATATATTTTAATTATATATATAGTACCTATAAATATATATAAATATAATAGCTATATGTTTTTATATATAACTACTCATGATTATAATTTGCTTCACTCACCATTGTTTTAAATCTAAGTATATGGTTATTTACACTTTTTGTATCTAGTTATTTTATTTATATATAGGCTATATAGTTATAATATATAGTTTGTAGTGAATTTTTAATTCCTCTTATATTTTTAATCGTCTTTTTTTTAATAGTTTATTATAATTATTTTAGTATAATAATTGGAGTATATATATATATATTATTTACTATATTATTATTGATAATATATTAACGTTATATAATATTATTAATCTGAGGTTAACATTATATTTATTTTTGCTAATATTTATTAGTTATATAGTTTTGATCTCAGTATTTGATCGCTTATATTTGTGAAATTTATTACGCTTTTCTTAATGTATACGATATATCCATTATACTAGTGCGTATTTAGGGGGGGCAGGGGGCCATGGGCCCCCCTCCGAAATTTTCTATCTAGACACTGAATAGATTGAAAAGTATGTCAGTAGTTTCGCATATTATTTAAAGTGCTCGCAGAAGTTAATTAGTTTTTGTCGTCTAATTCGTTCGTTTTTCGCAGGAGCAGAATCTAGTATATGTCCATGTGTTAGTATTGACATAATCGCTTACTTGTTGATACGCGTCTCTCTAGTGTGAGTAGGTATTATATTGACATCAGACCTCTTAGAATTTTTCTTAGTCATCATTTTTTCATTGAAAGAACTGTGGTATAGTTGCATTTTGTGGAACATGTTACTGTGAGTCTTTATTTTAGTGCGACTCTCTTTGTACTAATGGATATTATATATATTCTAATCATATACTCTAGACTTCTCCACTATCTTTTTACTTCTTTCTGACCCACTAGATCTTGACTATTGCACTCCATTTTTTTATACTTCCCATTTTTGGGAATGAGAGGTTTTTTTAATTTATCAGCATTTAGTGAAGTACTCAGTTGGTTTTGTAAATTTTTCTCTGTGGTCAATATTTTTGTCATTTTGAACCCGATCACGGGGTTTGTAATGTGATTCGCTTATTGAGATATTAAGAGAATAGTCGACTTTTAATATTTTTGCAAGGAAATTCTTCTGATAAATCTTACCAATAATTGGAAGATTAATATAAAGCTGCAGGGCTTATTTATGGTAAATTGATTTAGCTTTTGATAGCTTGTGTGTTGATTTGCTTCATTGCAACATTCAACTGTGGTATCGCAACTCCAACTTTATTAGATACGCTTTTAGTTAGATTGTACTCAGGTCTCTCTTTTTGGTCGGTTTTTTGTTCGCCGGGTACAAATTTTATTAAAGAATGTTTCTTTAGTATCGTTTTTGGTTGAGTACAGCATTATGTTTGGCAATTATATACTACGTGTTTGTTTATTCGCAATATTCGCTTTTATTTAGAGAATATTCTGTTCTCAACATTAGACTTTGAAAAGTGAAGTCGCTATTTGAGATTTAGATATACGTCATTGTGTGTAGATGTGGAACGTATATCTTTTATCATTTGCGATCTTTTTTCGACCTAGTTTTTGTCGCCTCCCTTTTATCTTTGCCAGATAAACTATTCGATATATATTAGAAAATCTTGATAAGATTGTTGGTCTCGAACTTCGCTCTATCTCTCGCATGTCATAGCCGGTTTCTGATTTTACAGTATTTATGGTTTAGATCTGTGTTAATTAAAAATGATACAAATTAAATTCTTTTTCGAATGTTGTAGGAATATTGAAGTGATTTTGTCTCTTTGATCGTCCATTTTTTATTATTTTGATATATTTAGTTATCGAACCTTTAAATCGATTTTTGATTCTCTTTATGATCTCTTTTTTGATTTGCGCTTTTTAAGAATTTTGTTTTGATCGACTTTTTTGATAGGTTTTTCATCGGTTTTTGATAGTTTTTTGATCGGTTTTTGATCGCTTTATGATCCCTGTTTGATCGCTTTGTGATCGGTTTTTGATCGGTTTTTGATCGGGTTCTTCATAACTTTTTTGATGCTTATTTCCGGAATTTTTTTCGCTTTTTGATCGCTTTTGTGATCGCTTTTTGATCGCCTTTTTATGATCGCTTTTGATTGCTTTTTGAATGATTTGAACACTTTTTGATCGCTTTTGATCGCTTTTTGTCGGTTTTTGATTGGTTTTTGATCACTTTTTGATCGATTTTTATAGGTTTTTAATCTCTTTTTTTATCGCTTTTTTTGATTGTTTTATGATTGGCTATATTTGGATCGATTTCTGATCTTCTTGATGTTTTTGATCAGTTTTTGATCGCTTTATTGATCGCTTTTTGATCGACCTTTCATCGATTTTTTATCGCTTTATGATCGCATTTTGATTGATTTTTGATTGATTTTTGATCGGTTTTTGATCGGTTTTTTATCATTTTATGATCTACTTTATGATCACTTTTTGATCGGTTTTTTATATCGTTTTTTTCATATGCTTTATCGTTTTTCTGATTCGTTTATGATTGGCTGTATTAGATCAGTTTTGAATGGTCCTGCAATTGGAATTGGAGTTACCATCTTAGCACATTTTGATTTGGTTTTTGCATCGCTTTTCTGATGGCTTTGATAGGTTTTGATCGCTTTTTGCATTTCGCTTTTTGATCGACTTTTTTTTTATCGGTTTTTAAATCGGTTTTTGATCGGTTTTTTGATCACTTTTTGATCACTTGTTCGATCGGCTCTTCGTTTGAACGCGTTTTTATCTCATTATATATATACTGTTTTTTATTTTTTTAACTTTTTGATCGCTTTTTGATCGGCTTTTGATCGTTTTTTATTTCGCTTTTTTTATCGCTTTATGGATCGCTTTTTGAATGCTTTTTGAATTGACTTCCTAACACTCACTTTTTGATGCGCTTTGGTTGATCGGTTTTATGTCCGCGTTATCAATATGAATCTCGCGTTATGATCGACTTTTGATTCGTTTTGTTTGATTAGTTTTTGATCGCTTTTTTATCACTTTTTGATCGCTTTTTGATAGTTTTTTGATCGCTTTTTGATCGCTTTCTGATCATTTTTGAATTGGTTTTTGATAGTTTTTGATCGGGTTTTTTTGATCGGTTTTGATCGTATCCCTTTTAGCATTCGCGGTTTTTGATTGCTTTTGAATCGCTTTTTTGATCGCTATTTGATTGGTTTTTGATCAAGGTTTTTGATCAGTTTGGCGTTGATCGGTTTTTGATATGCTTTTTGATCAGGTTTATATAGAATTCAGTTTTTTATCACTTTATGATCCGCTTTATGATCACTTTTTGATCGGTTTTTGATCGGTTTTTGCATCGTTTTTTGAGGATTTGCTTTCTCAAAGTTGATCGTTTTTTGATTGGTTTTTGATCGGTTTTTAATTGGTTTCTGATCGGTTTTTGATAACTTTTGATCTCCTTTTGATCGCTTTTTGATCGCTTTTTGATCGTTTTTTGATCGCTTTCTGATCGGTTTTTGATAGCTTTATAATCGCTTTGTGATCGCTTTTAAATTGGTTTTTGATGGGTTTTTGATCTGTTTTTGATCGGTTTTATGTAGCTTTTTGATCGGTTTTTGATCGCTTTATGATCACTTTTTGATCGGTTTTTGATGTTTCTGATCAGGTTTTGATCGGTTTTTCATATGTTTTTGATAGTTTTTTGATCGCTTTACGATCGCTTTTTGATCGACTTTTAATAGCTTTATGATCGCTTTTTGCTCACTTTTTGATTGGTTATCGATCGCTTTTTGATCGCTTTTTTATCGCTTTTTGATCGCTTTATGATCGCTTTTTGATCGCTTTTTGATTGGTTTATGATCGCTTTTTGATAGGTTTTTGATCGGTTTTTAATAGCTTTGGTTGATCGCTTTTTGATCGTTTTTGATCGTTTTTTGATCACTTTTTCATCGATTTTTGATCGCTTTTGATCGCTTTTTGATCGCTTTATGATCGCTTTTGATTGCTTTTTGAATGATTTAAAAACACTTTTTGATTTCTTTTTGATCGCTTTTGGTCGGTTTTTGATTGGTTTTTGATCGCTTTTTCGCTTTTTGATTGGTTTTTGATCACTTTTTGATCGTTTTTTTATAGGTTTTTAATCGCTTTTTTTTATCGCTTTTTGATAGTTTTTTGATGGCTTTTTTGATCGATTTCTGATCTTTTTTGATTGGTTTTTGATCAGTTTTTGATCGCTTATTGATCGCTTTATGATCGACCTTTCATCGATTTTTTATCGCTTTATGATCGCTTTTTGAATGGTTTTTGATCGCTTTTTGATCGGTTTTTAATAGGTTTTTAATCCTTTTTTATCGCTTTTTGAAAGTTTTTTGATGGCTTTTTCATCGCTTTCTGATCTTTTTTGATTGGTTTTTGATCAGTTTTTGATCGGTTTTTGATCGCTTTAGATCGACCTTTGATCGATTTTTTATCGCTTTATGATTGCTTTGATAGCTTTTTGATTGCTTTTTGAATGATTTAAACTCACTTTTTGATCGCTTTTTGATCGCCTTTTGGTCGGTTTTTGATTGGTTTTTGATCGCTTTTTGATCGCTTTTTGATTAGTTTTTGATCGCTTTTTGATTTGTTTTTGATAAGTGTTTGATAGCTTTTTAATAGCTTTTTTATCGCTTTTTCATAGTTTTTTGATCGCTTTTTGATCGCTTTCTGATCATTTTTGATTGGTTTTTGATCGTTTTTGATCGTTTTGATCGGTTTTTAATCGGTTTTTGATCGCTTTTTGATCGACCTTTAATCGATTTTTGATCTCTTTATGATCGCTTTTTGATCGCTTTTTGATTGGTTTTTGATCGCTTTTTGATAGGTTTTTCATCGGTTTTTGATAGTTTTTTGATCGGTTTTTGATCGCTTTATGATCCCTGTTTTGTAGTCGCATTTAGTGATCCGGTTTTTGATCGGTTTTTGATCGGTTTTTCATAACTTTTTGATCGCTTTTTGATCGCATTTTGTTCGCTTTTGATCGCTTTTTGATCGCTTTATGATCGCTTTTGATTGCTTTTTGAATGATTTGAACACTTTTTGATCGCTTTTGATCGCTTTTTGGTCGGTTTTTGATTGGTTTTTGATCACTTTTTGATCGGTTTTTATAGGTTTTTAATCGCTTTTTTTATCGCTTTTTGATAGTTTTTTGATGGCTTTTTGATCGATTTCTGATCTTCTTTGATTGGTTTTTGATCAGTTTTTGATCGCTTATTGATCGCTTTTTCGAACGACACTTTTCATCGATTTTTTATCGCTTTATGATCGGCATTTTTGGATTTTGCATTTTTGATTGGATCTGATTGATTGAGTATCTCACCAGGGAGGGTTTATTATTTATTTCATTTTATGATCTACTTTATGATCACTTTTTGATCGGTTTTTTTATCGTTTTTTCATTGCTTTTTGATCGTTTTCTGATCGTTTTTTGATTGGCTTTTGATCGGTTTTTAATCGGTTTCTGATCAGTTTTTGATAACTTTTTGATCGCTTTTTGATTGGTTTTTGATCGCTTTCTGATCGCTTTTTGATAGGATTTTGATCGCTTTTTGATCGCTTTTTGATCGACTTTTTGATCGGTTTTAAATCGGTTTTTGATCGGTTTTTGATCACTTTTTGATCACTTTGTGATCGGTTTTTGATCGGTTTTTATCTGTTTTTATCTGTTTTTTTTTAATCTGTTTTAACTTTTTGATCGCTTTTTGATCGCTTTTTGATCGTTCTTGATCGCTTTTTTATCGCTTTATGATCGCTTTTTGATTGCTTTTTGAATGATTTAAACTCACTTTTTGATCGCTTTTTGATCGGTTTTTGTTCGTTTTTTTTGGATTGGTTTTTTGATCGCTTTTTGATCGTTTTTTGATTAGTTTTTGATCGCTTTTTTATCACTTTTTGATCGCTTTTTGATAGTTTTTTGATCGCTTTTTGATCGCTTTCTGATCATTTTTGATTGGTTTTTGATCGTTTTTGATCGGTTTTTGATCGGTTTTTGATCGACCTTTGATCGATTTTTGATCTCTTTATGATCGCTTTTTGATCGCTTTTTGATTGTTTTTTGATCGGTTTTTGACGGTTTTTGATCGGTTTTTGATAGCTTTTTGATCGGTTTTTGATCAGTTTTTTATCACTTTATGATCCGCTTTATGATCACTTTTTGATCGGTTTTGGATCGTTTTTTGATTGCTTTTTGATCGTTTTCTGATCGTTTTTTGATTGGTTTTTGATCGGTTTTTAATTGGTTTCTGATCGGTTTTTGATAACTTTTGATCTTCTTTTGATCGCTTTTTGATCGCTTTTTGATCATTTTTTGATCGCTTTCTGATCGGTTTTTGATAGCTTTATAATCGCTTTGTGATCGCTTTTAAATTGGTTTTTGATGGGTTTTTGATCTGTTTTTGATCGGTTTTATGTAGCTTTTTGATCGGTTTTTGATCGCTTTATGATCACTTTTTGATCGGTTTTTGATGTTTCTGATCAGGTTTTGATCGGTTTTCATTATGTTTTTGATAGTCCGCTTTTTGATCGCTATATAGCGATCGCTTTTTGATCTGACTTTTAAAGCTTTATGATCGCTTTTTTGCTCAACTGTTTGATTGGTGATCGATCGCTTTTGAGTCGATCAATTATATTATAATACATCCGTTTGATCGCTTTATGATCGCTTTTTGATCGCTTTTTGATTGGTTTATGATCGCTTTTTGATAGGTTTTTGATCGGTTTTTAATAGCTTTTTGATCGTTTTTGATCGTTTTTTGATCACTTTTTCATCGCTTTTTGATCGCTTTTTGATCGGTTGATCGCTTTATGATCTGCATTGTGATTGCTTTTTGAATGATTTAAAAACACTTTTTGATTTCTTTTTGATCGCTTTTGGTCGGTTTTTGATTGGTTTTTGATCGCTTTTTCGCTTTTTGATTGGTTTTTGATCGGTTTTTGATCGTTTTTTTATAGGTTTTTAATCGCTTTTTTTATCGCTTTTTTTGATAGTTTTTTGATGGGTTTTTGATCGATTCTGACTTTTTTGATTGGTTTTTTGATCAGTTTTTGGATCGCTTAATTGATCGCTTTTGTCGACCTTTCATCGATTTTTATCGCTTATGATCGTCGCTTTTTCGCGCAATGAGTTTATTTGAATCGCTTTTTGATCGGTTTTTTAATAGGTTTTTTAATCGCTTTTTTATCGCTTTTTTTTTTGATGGCTTTTTCATCGCTTTTCTGATCTTTTTTGATTGGTTTTTGATCGGGTTTTTTGATCGTTTTTGATCTGTTTTTTTGATTCGGCTTTAAGATCGACACTCTTGATCGTTTTTATCGCTTCTATGATTGCTTGATAGCTTTTTTTGATTGCTTTTTCAATGATTTAAAATTGTTTTTTGATCGCGTTTTTGATTCGCTTTTTGGTCGGTTTGATTGTTTTGATTCACTTTTTGATCAGTTTTTAAGGTTTTTAACGCTTTTTTTTTATCGCTTTTGATGTTTTTTGATGGCTTTTTTGATCTCTTTTCGGATTTGGTCTTTGATTTGGTTTTTGATCAGTTTTTGATCGCTTATTGATCGCTTTTTGATCGACCTTTCATCGATTTTTTATCGCTTTATGATCGCATTTTGATTGTTTTTTGATTGATTTTTGATCGGTTTTTTATCATTTTATGATCTGCTTTATGATCACTTTTTGATCGGTTTTTTATCGTTTTTTCATTGCTTTTTGATCGTTTTCTGATCGTTTTGATATGGCTTTTGATCGGTTTTTTATATCGGTTTCTGATTCAGTTTTGATAACTTTTTGATCGCTTTTTGATTGGTTTTTGATCGCTTTTTGATCGCTTTTGATTGCTTTTCGAATGATTTGAACACTTTATGATCGCTTTTTGATCGCTTTTTGATTGGTTTTTGATCGGTTTTTGATCAGTTTTTGATCGGTTTTTGATAGCTTTTTGATCGGTTTTTGATCAGTTTTTTATCACTTTATGATCCGCTTTATGATCACTTTTTGATCGGTTTTGGATCGGTTTTTGATCGTTTTTTGATTGCTTTTTGATCGTTTTCTGATCGTTTTTTGATTGGTATTTGGATGCTTTTTGATCGGTTTTCTTTAATATCTTAACTTTTTGATCTCCTTTTCGATCGCTTGTTGATCGCTTTTTTGATTCGTTTTTTGATCGCCTTTCTGATCGGTCATTTTGATAGCTTATAATCGCTTTGTGACGGCTTTTAAATTTGGTTTTTGATGGGTTTTTTGAATCTTGTTTTTGATCGGTTTTATGTAGCTTTTTGATCGGTTTTTTGATCGCTTTATGATCACTTTTTGATCGGTTTTTGATGTTTCTGATCAGGTTTTGATCGGTTTTTCATATGTTTTTGATAGTTTTTTGATCGCTTTATGATCGCTTTTTGCTCACTTTTTGATTGGTTATCGATCGCTTTTTGATCGCTTTTTTATCGCTTTTTGATCGCTTTATGATCGCTTTTTGATCGCTTTTTGATTGGTTTATGATCGCTTTTTGATAGGTTTTTGATCGGTTTTTAATAGCTTTTTGATCGCTTTTTGATCGTTTTTGATCGTTTTTTGATCACTTTTTCATCGCTTTTTGATCGCTTTTGATCGCTTTTTGATCGCTTTATGATCGCTTTTGATTGCTTTTTGAATGATTTAAAAACACTTTTTGATTTCTTTTTGATCGCTTTTGGTCGGTTTTTGATTGGTTTTTGATCGCTTTTTCGCATTTTTGATTCGCGTTTTTGATCGCTCTTTTTGATCGTTTTTTTTCTTAATAGCGTTTTTAATCGCTTTTTTTTATATCGCTTTTTGATAGTTTTTTGATGGCTTTTTGATCGATTTCTGATCTTTTTTGATTGGTTTTTGATCAGTTTTTGATCGCTTATTGATCGCTTTTTGATCGACCTTTCATCGATTTTTTATCGCTTTATGATCGCTTTTTGAATGGTTTTTGATCGCTTTTTGATCGGTTTTTAATAGGTTTTTAATCGCTTTTTTATCGCTTTTTGAAAGTTTTTTGATGGCTTTTTCATCGCTTTCTGATCTTTTTTGATTGGTTTTTGATCAGTTTTTGATCGGTTTTTGATCGCTTTTGATCGACCTTTGATCGATTTTTTATCGCTTTATGATTGCTTTGATAGCTTTTTGATTGCTTTTTCAATGATTTAAACTCACTTTTTGATCGCTTTTTGATCGCTTTTTGGTCGGTTTTTGATTGGTTTTTGATCACTTTTTGAATAGTTTTTATAGGTTTTTAATCGCTTTTTTTTATCGCTTTTTGATAGTTTTTTGATGGCTTTTTGATCGATTTCTGATCTTCTTTGATTGGTTTTTGATCAGTTTTTGATCGCTTATTGATCGCTTTTTGATCGAACCTTTCATCGATTTTTTTATCGCTTTTGATGATCGCATTTTGATTGTTTTTTGATTGATTTTTGATCGGTTTTTGATCGGTTTTTTATCATTTTATGATCTGCTTTATGATCACTTTTTGATCGGTTTTTTATCGTTTTCATTGCTTTTGATCGTTTCTATCGTTTTTGATTGCTTTTGATCGGTATATTATTTATTCAGATATATAATTAGATAGATAGATTGATAACTTTTTTTGATCGCTTTTTGATTGGTTTTTGATCGCTTTCTGATCGCTTTTGATTGCTTTTCGAATGATTTGAACACTTTTTGATCGCTTTTTGATCGCTTTTTGGTCGGTTTTTGATTGGTTTTCGATCGCTTTTTCGCGTTTTGATTGGTTTTTGATCACTTTTTGATCGTTTTTTATAGGTTTTTAATCGCTTTTTTTATCGCTTTTTGATAGTTTTTTGTTGGCTTTTTGATCGATTTCTGATCTTTTTTGATTGGTTTTTGATCAGTTTTTGATCGCTTATTGATCGCTTTTTGATCGACCTTTCATCGATTTTTTATCGCTTTATGATCGCTTTTTGAATGGTTTTTGATCGCTTTTTGATCGGTTTTTAATAGGTTTTTAATCGCTTTTTTATCGCTTTTTGAAAGTTTTTTGATGGCTTTTTCATCGCTTTCTGATCTTTTTTGATTGGTTTTTGATCAGTTTTTGATCGGTTTTTGATCGGTTTTTGATTGCTTTAGATCGACCTTTGATCGATTTTTTATCGCTTTATGATTGCTTTGATAGCTTTTGATGCTTGTTTGAATGATATTTAAACTCACTTTAATGATCGCTTTGAATTCGCACATTTTGCGTGGCTTTTTGAACTAGGTCTCCTCTTTTGACCCATCGCTTTTGATCGCTTTTCGATTAGTTTTTGATCGCTTTTTGATTTGTTTTTGATAAGTGTTTGATAGCTTTTTAATAGCTTTTTTATCGCTTTTTCATAGTTTTTTGATCGCTTTTTGATCGCTTTTTTGCTGATCATTTTACAAAGAAAGAATACAT
>JABUQX010084737.1:17500-20000 GCA_015478945.1 Trachelipus rathkii | reverse complement strand
TTATTTTTCAAAACTTGAGTTGAGACATGCCTTGCAACGAAGTTTTCCCTATATAGCTAATGTTAAATCAATTAGCACATTCTCAAAATATATCGTTCAGTATCCCGATGAGATACGTTAAGGAAAGTTGCATTATAATTGCAACGCGAGAAAAATCGAAGCCTTATATATACTACTTATACGCGTTATATATATATATATATATATATATATATATATATATATATATATGTTATATATATATATATATATATATAAAAATATATATATATATATATATATATATATATATATATATATATATATATATATATATATATATATATATATATATATAAGTAAAATAATAAGAACGATCATAAACATTTTAAATTTATTTAAACCGACTAGTTTCGGGTTATTACAAAACACCCATTTTCAAGGCTGAATGCATAATGATATAAACAAAATAAAACAGTTAAAATGATCATAAAATAATAATAGAAGTGCTGCTTCACTTTTTGGTAAAAAATAAAAAAATAACTAAATAGTTAGAAGAGTCAACCAAAAAATAGAAATTCAACTTCACTTAAGGATGTTTAAATTATTAAATTGTAGATTTTCATTTAGGGAGGGCTTCATGTTCCAAATATATAAAGATTCCAAAACTTCCAAATCTTCAGCATTTCCATGGTCTAAAATTTTGAAATTTTGATCCGATATATTATGATTAAACCTGGAAGAATGATTATAAATGGCCGAATAGGGTGGATGATGGAGATCCTCTAAAGTTCTACTTGAGATACCCTTGTGTTCAGCAATTCGTGTGGAGAGACATCTAATGGTCTTTCCTATGTAGAAAGCATCACAGCTATCACATTTATATAAATAAACAATTGAAGAACACAAAGCTAACGGTAGATTTTCTTTAACTTTAAAGAATTTACCAATCCTATTATCATTTATGAAAATTAATTTAAACTTAAATTGTGGGAAAGATGTATTCAATAAATTAGTTATTCTTCTATTAATTTCGTAACTAATTCTTCCTAAAAACGGTAATTTCATATAAAGAATCTTTTTATTAGCAGAATATATAGGTGGAGAAGGTTGAATTTTCATCGTTAGTAGTTTTTTAAATAATTTGTCAATTAAAAAAGTTGGGAAATCATTTTTCAAAAATAAGTTTCTTAAATAGTCAAGTTCATTGCTAAGATTTAAGTATGATGAAGAAATTTTGTATCCTCTATCAAACAACGTTTTAATCAAATTTACTTTAAACATGAATGGGATAAATGAGTTAAATTTTGTTATTAATCCGGAATACGTAGGTTTTCTAAATACTGAAGTTTGAAATTTATTATTCTCTCTATATATTTTAACATCCAAGAATGCCAGTGAGTTTTCTTTTTCTGTTTCAACTGTAAACTTAATGTTAGGATGCTTTGAATTAAGATATTCTTTAAACATATTAACATGTTCAGAAGATTCGAAAAGAAGGAATGAATCATCTACATATCTTTTATAAAATTTTGGTTTAAAGTGAGATGGGCAATTAGCAATCCATAATTTTTCAAAGTTACACATGAAGATGTTGCTAAGGGTCGGGCCCAATGGGCTTCCCATCGCAACTCCATCAATCTGTTTGTAGAATTTATTATCAAACATAAATATAATATCTTTAGTGGACATGGAGAGTAATTCATAAAAGCTTTTCAAATCCAAACCGTTTACAGTTGAGTTGTTATCAAAAAGTTCTTTAGTAATAATATTCAAAGTTTCATCTAGAGGTACATTTGTGAAAAGATTTGTGATGTCAAAACTTGCCATGACATAATTATTTGCATTCTGGAAATTAACAATTTCATCAACAAAAGAAAATGTATCCTTAATCGAATAAATATTCTTTGTTAGGTTATCCAAAATAGGAATAAAATATTTTGATAAGTTGTAATTCAATGTACCTATAGCTGATAAAATTGGACGGATAGGGCAATCTGGTTTATGTATTTTGGGTAAACCATATAATATACCAGGTTTGGCCCCTGAAGAAAAAAGAGAGTTGTAAGTTGAATCACTAATCATATTGTTATTTTTTAATTTTCTCAACAATCTATTAAGTTTGTCCTCAATTGAGATTATATTCTTATAACAGCTACCTTCTATGATTTTAAATTTTGAAGAGTCTGAAAGAATTGCCAAAACTTTGTTAAATATATATATATATATATATATATATATATATATATATATATCTTTGTTGTATATATATATATATATATATATATATATATATATATATATATATGAGTAAATGGGAAATTTTCTGACAAATAATTAAAAAACAAAATATCGTTGATATAGGAAAAAAAAGTGGTCGTTGCACAAACATGCAACGAAGGCAGGAGCCGCCACTGATATATATATATATAGTTATATATATAGTATAGTTATCATATATATATATATATATATATATATATATATATATATATATATATATATATATATATATATATAT
>JABUQX010084737.1:0-7500 GCA_015478945.1 Trachelipus rathkii | reverse complement strand
ATATATATATATATATATATATATATATATATATTAAAATAGTAAATATATCTATATATATATATATATATATATATATCTATATATATATTTATATATATATATATATATATTATATATATTGTCACGAGTCAGATGACTCGTGCCATCAAATTAAACAACCTCCTAATTTTTACAAAGTAGAAAACCATGTCCAGGCTGAAAGAAAAACCCATTGTTTCTCAAAAGAAGTTCAGGTAAACAGTTATATTGAATTTCAGCTTAAAAAAGTGTCTAAGGATTCATTACGAAATTGGAGCCTCGATGCTATAATGTAGAGTCGAGTCAAGACAAATAAATAGCAAAGTTTCCATAGGGCCGCACATAGTGAGGCTTCAAGCATTTCGTCATGCATCTATGTGAATCTTCAGCAGGGATTTCTCTTGGGGAGGAGTTTAATTTGCAACTTTACAGTGATGGCAACCCTTAAAAGTTTGAAAGGCACAGAGTTTAATTAAAAAAAATAGATTTGACAGAAACTTGCATTAAAATACTTAAAAATTAATGCTAAAAAACAAGATATCTAGTTTCTTGCATATTATTGGTATTACATTAACTTAAAAAATAAAATAGTTTTAATAACAGACAATTTAAATTGGCAGTACTTTTGGGGCGGGGCTTTATTTGAGTCATGTAGAGATGCCAACCCTCGAAAGTTTTAAAGGCACAGAGTTTAATTAAAAAAAACAGATTTGACAGAAATATGAACTAAAACACTTATAAACTAATAAAATAAAAAAAATTAGCTCGTTTCCTTCATATTATTGTTATTAAATTAACTTTAAAAAAAAAAATTCTTTTAATAGAAACAATTTAATTGGCACTTTTTGAGGGGCGGGGTTTTATTTGAATCCTGATAGATGCCAACCTTTAAATGTTTGAAACACATGAAGTTTAATTAAAAAAAATCAAATTTGACAGAAATATGGAAAAAATATCTAAAAATTAATGTAACTAAAAGCTGTCTGTTTTTTTGCATACTATTGTTATTAAATTAACTTAAAAAAAAAAAAAATTTAATGAGAGAATTTAAATTGGCAGTACTGCTATTTGCTATCCCCACAAAATTGTAATAAAGCATACAAGTGCGTTCAGCATATGCAGGTTGTAGCAATTTACTGTGGTTATAGATTCTTAATATAAAAAAAATTTTAAGAAACGTCACACCAAAAAATTTATATTATTTAATTCGTATCTTTAAATCCGAATTTATCAATCTTTTTTAAGCTTATTTTTGCGATATTTCTATCCTAAAATTTTAGTTTTTAATTTTCCCTCTCCTCAATCGAGTGAACGGTCACGTGATGTAAAAACAAAGTAACTAGTTTAAAAAGTTTGCCAAACCTTCAATTTATACACTTATTTATTAATATATCTGTACACAAATTATTACGTCTTATTAATTAAGCAATATTTCCTAAGAAATCTTAAATAAAGTTCATATTTAATAATTTAATCACCTGGAAATTATTTAAAAACTTTTAGCAACACCCACACACACACACACACACACACACATATATATATATATATATATATATATTATATATATATAATTATATTATTTTATTCATTATATATATAATAATATATATTATATATATATATATATATATTATACCCTTAATCTATCAAAATTGTATGTCTTTTTTTTACTTTTGTTGCTTCACAAGAATTGGTTTAAGTATTTTAATTCCTTTATATATATATATATATATATTATATTATTATATATATAAGATTATATATATTTTATATATATATTATATATATATATATAGTATATATATATTATAGTTATATATATATATATATAGTATATATATTATATATATATACAATATATATATATATATATATATTAAATATTATAACAAGATTATATATATTATTAAAATTAGGTGTATATTGGTTATTTTGGTGTGGAGAGAAGTACGTGTAGAAAAATTAATGCGTAGAAAATTAATAGAATTGTGCAAGAGATGGTACATCCCATCTACACTGTTTGAGTGTATTTTGAAGACTGATTTCAAATTGGATCATTTTTCTTTTTACTTTTGACTCGATGCTCCACTATGTGCACCTAAAGCGATGTTTAAGTTACCATCCTGAAGTTTGGCGTTTGTTTTGCAGCTTGAATCTAGAATCGATGCTCCACTATGTTTTTACCCTTTAAGGGTAAAAACATAGTGAAGCCTCGATGCTATAACGTAGTGTCGAGTCAAGACAAATAAATAGCAAAATTCCATAGAATCGCACATAGTGAGGCTTCAAGCATTTCGTCATACATCTATGTGAATCTTCAGCAGAGATTTCTCTTGGGGAGGAGTTTATTTGCAACTTTACAGTGATGGCAACCCTTTAAGGTTTGAAAGGCACAGAGTTTAGTTAAAAAAAAACAGATTTGACAGAAACTTGCATTAAAATGCTTAAAAATTAATGATAAAAAACAAGATATCTAGTTTCTTGCATATTATTGGTATTACATTAACTTAAAAAAATAAAATAGTTTTAATAACAGACAATTTAAATTGGCAGTACTTTTGGGGCGGGGCTTTATTTGAGTCATGTAGAGATGCCAACCCTCCAAAGTTTTAAAGGCACAGAGTTTAAACTTTAAATAACAAAACAGATTCATGCCTTCGGCACGTAATACACATTATAAACTTAATAAAATAAAATAAAATAGCCTTTACAAAGATATATTATTGTTATTAAACTTAACTTTAAAAAATTTTTTAATAGAAATCAATATTGGTTACCTTGGCAGCACTGTTTTGAGGGGCGCGCGTTTATATTGAAATTCTGATAGATGCCAACCTTAGTAAAATGCTCTCATCCAGAAAACATGAGTTTAAATTAAAAAAAAAAATCAATTTGACAGAAATATTGGAAAAAATATCTGCAGAAGCGGCAGAAAAAAGTTGACGTTTTGGCCTCACTATTGTAATAAGGCTCAGGTGTATCTTTAAAAAAAAAAAAAAAATTTTAATGAGAGAATTTAAAATTAGCAGTACTGCTATTTGCTATCCCCACAAAATTGTAATAAAGCATACAAGTGCGTTCAGCATATGCAGGTTGTAGCAATTTTTCTTTGGTTATTAGATCATATATAGAAATAAAGCTTGAAATATTGATTAAACAAAAAAACTTATATTTACATAATTTAAAATCAAATCCGAAGTTATCAAGATTTTAAAGATTTTTATGTGATTATTTCTATCCTAAAATTATAGCTTTTTAATTTTCCCTCCCTCAATCGAGGAACGGTACAGCAACGTGAGTGTAATAACAAAGTAATTGTTTAAAAAGTTTGCCAACCTTACAATTTATCACTTCATTTATTAATATTTCTGTCACATAATTATAGTCGTATTAATTAGCAATATTTCCTAAGGAAATCTTAAATAAGTTCATATTTTAAATAATTTAATCATGGGAACATTATTTAACTTTTGCAACAACCCACACACACACACACAACACCTATTAATATATATATATATTATATAATATATAATATATATATATAAACGTTATTAAGGACTCTATTACGCTGTACAGGGTGAATAGTACATAATATATATATATATATATATATATTATTATATATTATAATATATATTTATACCCATTAATCTATCCAAATTCAATGGTCTTTTTTACTTTTTATTCGCTGCCCAGATCTATTCTAATCAATTCATAACTGCTTTATATATATATATATTATTATATATATATAATTATATATATATATATACTATATATGCCCTGTAGATGTATATATTATGTGATATAATTACCTTAATTGAGAAGTTCCGTCTTCCTTGAAAGTGGCTATGCCGTTATTATATTGAGTATTGTGAATATACTTATCACTTAAAAGGAGTTTATTTCTTTTGGTAATAGGCTATGCCCGCTTGATAGTATGTAGTAGTCTTTTAAATATTATACTCCTAGGAAGTTTCCCCTCCTTGAATAGGGCTATTGACCTATTATATGTGATGGTGGTTGAATTAAATAGAGAATAGTTTCCCCTCTTTGATATATCAACTATAGGTATCGGTTCAGACCCGGTCTCGCTTTTACCAAATTACCTACAGATTATAAGCTCATATTCGATTTCATAGATGCTCTATATTGCCGTAGATGTAGCTGGTAAATAAAAGTTGTGTAGCTCCCCCTTCTCTAGAATAGGTCTATGCCAGTGTAGAGGTATGAATAAACCAAAAAAATTACTCTCCCTCCTCATTGTATAAAGGGCTTTAATAGCCTCTTCAGTGAATGTTGAATTACCTAAAGATAGGTTCCACCTCCTTGAATAGGCTAATTGCCAATGTATGGTGTAGTAGTAACTTACGTATAGTGTATAGAAATGATATTCTCAACCTCACTTTAGTTGATATTTGAGATTATGGACTCTATGGCCTCCGAGTGTAGAGTGGGTGAATTACCTAGAGAAGTTCTACTCTGTGCTTATAGGAAATAAAGGCTTAATGCCCGTGCAGAAGGGAAGTTATATTTTAGAACTAATGTGCTAGCAAGAGTGCTCCCTTTCTTGTGACATCCCATCTACAATGTTGGAGTGTATTTTGAAGACTTATATATACTAAGAGTGTGGCATCTATTATGCTCCTGTATTGTGTTCTATTACCTTAGAGGAGAAGTCTTCCCCTTCCTTGAATCAGTCCGGCTCATATGGTATGGCAGCCGTAGGATGAATAGCGAGGATGATGTTAATTTATACCCTAAGTGACGTGAAGATTCCCTTCTCTCTGAGTCGAATTTGTTTATGGTCGTAGACTCGCCTGTTAGGGAATTCTTAGGTAATACTGTATTACCCTAGAGAAGTTCTCTCCTCCCCTGAATAAGGCTTTTTATGTACACCTGCCCCTGATGATTGCGATGTATTACTGTACCAGAAAAGTATATAGTGTCCCCTCGTTTGAATAGGGCTTTGGCGCCCAGTTTGAAGAGTGAAGTTGATTATTACTAGAGTCTGAGTAAGAGAGTATGTGATCTCTTTTGCAAAGACGGTGCGGGGTAGTCAATAATTAGCACCGGGAGGTATGAATTACTTAGAGGAGTATTAGTTCCAACTCCATTGAGAGTAGGGCTATGCCCGTGGGGTCTGAGGGATTTTACCTAGAGGAAAGTTCCCCTCCATTGTAGTAGATAAGGCTTAATGCCCGTGACGGGTGAGATTTTAATCTAGAGAATTAGATTTCAGTTCCACACTGCTTGAACTGGTAGGGCTTATGTGCCGTGAGGTGTGAAAACGTTAACTAAGAGAGGCGCGCTTCCCCCTCCGGAGTTGATATAAGAGTATGCCGGTTAGGGTGTTGATAAGAATACCCTATCGTAGTTAGTTTCCCTCCTTGGAAGGTAGGGGCATTCCCGGTGAGGTGTGTGAGGCATGTATACCCTAGAGTATAGTTCCCCATGCCTTTGAATTAGGGATATGCCGCGGGGTGAGGTTTGAATTACCCTAAGAAAGTTCCCCTTTTGAATAAGGGCGATATTCGCCCAGTGTAGGTTGTGTGAATTACCTAGACGCATTCCCCATCCTTGAATTACGCGCATTGCCAGTGAGGTGTGAAAGAAATTTAAATAAGTATAGTAGTTTCCCCAATTCTTTTGAAAATCTAAGGCTTTTCACTCAGCCACATGTGAGCGTGTGGACAGGATTACTGTTAGAGAAGTGTGATCCCCCTTTACTGCGCATTGTTCATATTCTAGATTATAGCTCCTCATTAATTTTTACGGCGGTCAAATATGAAATGCTTCTAACGACGAAAGGTCTAATAGATATGAAGATATTTCACTCTTGCAGAATATGCGAGGCTTTAATTGGTCCCGATGAGCCGTGTGTTAATATAATCTTTTATTATATATACCATAAGAGAAATATACCACCTCCATATAGAAGTTAGGGCTCTATCGCCCGTGATGTAGTGTGAAATTAACTAATTAAAGAAGTTTCACCCTTCTTTAAATAGGGCTTGCCGTGAGGTGTGAATGTACCTAAAGAAGTTTCCCTTAACATATTGAAATTAGGGCTTATGAGACCCGTGATAGGTGTGAAATTTACCTCATATGATGAAGTTCCCCTCCTTTGAATAGGTTCTATTCCCGTATTTAAAATTTAGTATGAATTATAACTAGTGAAGGTATAGTTTCCCCTCACTTGAAAATAAGGTGCTATAGGTGCCTCGTAGAGAGTGTGAATACCTAGAGTAGAAAGTTTCCCCTTCACTGTTGAATAGGGCTTATATTAGTCCCGTGAGGTTTCGTGAATTGAACCTTAGTGAAGTAAGTTCCCCTTCATTGATTAGGGGACTATGCCCGTGATTAGGTTTAATGAATTAATTTAACCTAGTAAGAATTATAGTATCACACCTACACTCTGTAAATAATATGACGGACTCCTCATTGCCCGTGAGGTGGACACCCTTACCTAGAGAAGTTACCCCTCACCTTTGAATTCTAGCTGGACGGTACTCAGACCAGTAGAGATGTGACAAAATATACTAATATATATAGATTGAAGTATGCGCTCCATACCTTTTGCCTAAGGGCTTGGATAGACCTGTATATAGAGGTTTTGTAACATAATTTTTACTACTTAAGTATAGTTCATCTCTCACATTACATGTGAAAATAGCGTCTATGCGCCGTGAGGTGTGAAGTGTATTCCCTATAGGGAAGTGTCGTACCTCCTTTACTGGAAAAAGGGCTATGCCTGTGAGGTGTGGATTTAACTAGAGAAGTTCCCCCTCCTGTAATAGGGCTATGCCCTAGTATAGAGTGTTTGAAATTACTTAAGACAAGTATCCCTCCTCTTGTAATAGGGCTATTGCCTTTGAGGTGTATGAAATTACTAAGAAAAGTTCCCTCCTATTAGTTAAATAGGGCTAGTGCCGGTGGTGGGTGTGAATTACCTATTAAGATGGAATAGTTACACCTACTCCTCCTTATTGAATTAGGGCTTATGCCTCTACTAGTTGAGGTGTTTAATTATTATCTATAGAGGAGTTATCCTTCTACCTTGAAATTAGATAGCTATAATTGCCCGTGATATTAGGTTTAGTGATATAATACCTATGAATGAATAAGTTAGTCACCCTCCTTGAATAAGGCTTATGCCGAGATGTGAGGTTAGAATTACATAGAGAAGTTCCTCATCCTGTATGTAAAATTTATAGGGCTTATGCACTCGTAAGAGGTGATGATTTAATTAACTTAGAGATTAAGTTTACCCCTCCTGAATAGGGACTATATTAGCTCCCAGTGAGTGTTTAGTTGATAATTATCTAGAGTAAATGTTTCACCCTCCTTGAATAGGGCTAATGCCCGTGATATATTATGTGTGAATAATTTATAACCTAGTAGAATGATTCCCCTCCTTTAAATATAGGTGACTTAATAGACTAATAGTGATGTTGATGATTTATACCTAGA
>JABUQX010084736.1:0-22605 GCA_015478945.1 Trachelipus rathkii | reverse complement strand
CAGTGTACTTCGTTCAGTCCCTCATTTAGGTGTTTAACTGTTTTGTAGCAATATCAGATGAGAAAATTTACAATTTGTCATTTCAGTCTCACAATGAAAAATATTATTTTTAACACCTATTGCAGATTCTACTACTACTACTACTACTACTACTACTACTACTACTACTACTACTACTACTACTACTACTACTACTACTACTACTACTACTATTCTTTTGTCTTGCAAAAACTAAATTAATTTAAAATAAAGACGTACTGTACATCTTATAGGCAAAGGTAACCTATAAACTTTCAATAGAATAGAAACAAAACGGTAATAACTTTCCAAACTCTAAAAGTTATATATAGGGAATGAAAACATATGAAAAGGAGGGAGAACAATGCCTATTGTAAGTGACTGTTCCTTATTACCTTTCTCTTTGTTACTAAATGGCTATAATCACCATTAAAATCTGATTCTCACTTTAATGTATGAAAGTCTGTTTTTGATACTCCCGTTTTCCGAGGTAGATAAAATGTTTGCTTCGAAATACTGGAATGTAATGTATCTAGTAAAGAGGTATCTTCTTCATATATCTTTAAACCTTTGTATCCTTTAATATATATATATATATATTATATATATATATAAATCAGATATATATACTATATATATATTATATAAACACAATATATAATATATTAATATATAATAATATTATACTATTATATATATATATAATTATATAATATATATATATATATATAATATATATATAAATAATATACAGGCCGTCCCTCGTAGAACGCGGGTTTAGGTTCCTGACCCCCCGCGTTATGTAGGCGACCATCTGCCCGGTTATAACTTTAATCCCCTGAAACTTCATTGATTTTTTAAAAAATATTTACCTATGTATAAGGTGAACGTGAAAAAATAGCAGCAGCATTTTATTTATCCTTAAATTAATAATTGAAAATAAATTTGCAGATATAATGTTATTTACGTTAGTAGAATGTATAATCATTTTATTTGTCTTTTTCAATAAGGTTTTTTTTGATATTTATTACATACGGTTTACAGTTACCATACGTATCATAAAATTGAATAAAAAAAAAAAATTTAACAATTGCGCTGAAAAAATATGCCATGGTGCAAACCATTAATAAATTTGGTGTTAATTTTTTTTATATCACTAATTCAATATAGGCCAAGTACGTGTAATTATAAAATTTTTGAAACGTTTTAAGTATTTAATCCAATTGCGCACAAAAAATAGTTTCTTTCAAAGTGTAAATGATGTTGAAAGGTAGTTGAGAGCAGGAGACTATGCATAGATGAAAGCGGTTTGAATATCTGTTAGATTGATTAGACGTGCTTGTTTTTGAGAAGAAATAGATCGGTTTCGGGAATTGACGCTTTTGGACGCATTGTATGTTATAGGACAAATTTAATTTTATTTTTTTTATCTGTAATTTTAATTTTTCTTTTCATTACTTTTTTCATATCCAACCCCTGCCGGGATTATAAGCCAAGGACCGCGCTCTACGGGCTACGACTGTATATATATTATATATATATATTATGTATATATATATATTATATATAGTAAATTATATATATATAGTAGATATATATATAATATATATATATATATATTATTAATATATATATATATATATATAGTGTATATATATATATATATATATTATATATATATATAATATATATTATAACAGGGATAGTGGAGTCTCTCGAAAAGCGGGGAGAATGCGGGGATCTTTTGTAGTGTCAGATGTCTTGGGGATAACGTGTAAGTATTGTTCAGAAGTGAGACAGTAATATGTATATTATCAAATTAGAAGGGAGGAATGGCTGTCAATCAGGAAATCGTAGCGCTTCGAAATAGCATCGGAAAGCGATACGAGCATTTGAGACCCCTTGTGGCAAGTCATCTTCTAATAAAGTTATAATATTTCGGATTTGATTTTCTCAACCGACCCAAAAAAAATCGGGTTTCGTGGTCAAATGTCAGTCTGACAAATCCTTATGTAGTACTTAGTAGTGATAGAAAGAATTATCGATCTTATTATAGGAAATGATCGACTGCCGCATATTCAAACCCTTTCGACTTCCACTTATAACAAGATTTACTGTATATGTTATAATCATAAGAAAGATACATACCTGCACACAAAAATTTCTAAAAAACTCTCTAACATTATAATATCTTTATATCACCTTTTATATCAAGACGTTTATCACATATTTTTTATGTATTAATTTATCCTTTTGATCTTTCTGATGGCTAGCCTATTTTAAATTGGTTTTTATTTTTTAATTTTCTAATATTAAAGAAAAGAAAACTTTTTCCAGCGATATTTTAACATTTTCTATATTATTGTTTTCTTCCAGGAGTCCGATTTACCGCTGGTATGAAATATTTTCTTGACGTAGTAGACTCTCTAATTCTAGGATGGTAATTGCATTAATAGATCTCTTATGATCGCAACTCTTCCGGTACATTATGGTCTGCTACGCCCCCTAAACAATGCCCAGTATCATGACTTAAAAGATCCAACCATGTTGATAAAAAAGGGCCGATTAATGGGGTGATAATTAATAATAAGAAATAACGCGGGTTGATATTTGATAAGATGCTGTACATATTGATTACCCATTTACTCTAAGTTGAAGAAATTTTTTTAATATAGTTTATTAAAAAGAAGTAGAGTCTGAGAAGTGCCGGTATGATGCTTATTATACTAAAAACGTAGTGATAGCGTCCAAAAATATTCCTTTTAAAAGAAATAAAAAGGCGTTATCCAGTAAAAAAAGTGCTTTCAAAAAAAAAAAAAAAAAAAAAAAAAAAACCGCTGCAATGATTTCAAAGAAAAGAGAAGAACAAAAAAAAAAAAAAAGATCTTCCATGAATGGGACCGATACAAGGAAGCTTCGACCTGCTATTATATGGGGGAGGGGTAGAGTAGAGAAAAAACTCCCCCCCCCCATTGAGACCTACAAAAGCAAGTAAGAAAACGCTTTCTCTAAAAATAGCTCGAATCTTAGAGAAGAAAAGGACAAACCAAATATAACCAATATATAAATAAATCCTACGTAAATCCGTAATATCATATACACGAATGAATTCGAGCGGTCATATAATAAAATTGGGAAAGAAGTACAAAAGTACCTCCAATAATATTCAAAATTCGCCTCTATGCAGAAAAGAACTAAAGCTCAAAATTGCTTTCTGTTAAAGTACTGAACCTCTTTGTGGATGGCGTAGACTAATCAGAATCAAGGATAGTCCTCTCCGCTATATATATATATATATTGTAATGTTATTGTAAATCATTGGTGTTAAAATATCATCTGGTAACGGTTTTGTTCTTTATTAATAAAAGTAATTTAAAATAATATCTCTAATTCATCAAATTTGTTTGTTATGAAATATGGTGAAAATCAGATAGACGTCTTTTTTGTCTTATGATAATTAGAGGAATCTTGTGCATATTTAAATAAACGTTTATACAATGTGAGGTGAGAGTGTGAATCCCCTATACTATCGAATAGGTACTCTTTTACCCCCACATCTTGGGAAGGAATATGGTTGAACTTGTTACGTAGAACTTAAAGAATAATGCTTGTAAAACGCTCAGTGCATGTTTACCATGTGACCGTTTATACGATATAAGGAATAGTCCTATTTTAAAGAAAGGAATTTTATCACTGATTTTTTTAAAATAACATAAATATTTTATTTGGTTAAAAACATGTAACGGGCTAATATTGATAAAGTCTATATAGTTTTGTTTTTAAAAAGGGGTGCTTCTTTGATTGATTTAGATATACCTCATCAGAGTTAGATGACTAAGAATCATCTCTCCTTGTTCCTAGTGAACGAAAGGACTACTGCTTAAATAATTTTTAGGAATATAAAATTTATATTTTAATATTATCTGAATCTTGTACAGACCTTGAGTCTAGATAGGGTTTTTAAAGTGCATGCCGGAGATCGTCCATATTTTAAAAAATTATTTGTATTTTATTTATTATGTATGATAAATAGATTAGGAAAGTCGGTTTCTCTAATTTCTTTAGTAATGCTAACAGAAAATGTTTAAGAAAATTATGTATAAGTTATGTATATACGATTTAGTGTTATTGTATTCGTCATGTATAGATAATGATCTGTTGATGATATACAATGATATGTTTATTTAAAGTTTCTTTTATAAAGTTGCTCTGTTGCCTAATGTATAGATTATTCGACATTAATTTTGAAACATTATTTAAATAGTTATTTAGACAGAGTAAAATTCTCTAATTAAATCTCGTATTAATGATTAACTTTCGTTTGTTTTGAAATATAGGTCATCGTGGAAAGGAAATACATTTTACATCTCGTACACAATGAAAGATTATGGTTAAACTCTATATAAAATAGAGAAGAGAGAGGAGCAATGTATGAAGCTGTTTTGTTGGCCTCTGACGTCATCAGTGTGAACTGGGCTCAAGTGCCTTAAGTACGAAACGTTAGAGCCGGTAGCTTAAAAATGCAAATAAATTTCTAAAGAATATTTCTGCCGACTTTAAAAAAATTTTTATAATTGATTTAGTTATATTCTCAGAACTTGATAAGAGTTCTTAGGATATCTCAATTTTGAATTAATGAAGAAGATTAAGAAATCTGGCAATATATTAAAGGAAATAATGCTTTCTATTGTAACAATAAAAATGAAATAGGTAATAGTAAAAATAATTCTGCAGACCATAGACTGCTTAGGAGAGCCAAAGCCTCCAATCGTTATGTTGTAATTATAGTATGTACGGTAAAAATGATTTTACTTACATCTTATTTAACATCACACATTAACTGTTTTTAGTATCGTTTGTGAGGATTAGTTCTAAAATTCTCTCAAGTCGAACCAAATAAGAGTCTTTTCTCCTACCCGGCAAAATCTCGGTATCGGAGGAATACGCAAGTGTAGTTCGGCCAACGACACAGTGCCGCGAGGCGCCGCTTGCGGGTTTTGGTTCCCCAGGCACGCTAAAATCCATTATTTTTGCTATTTATGAAAAGGTGTTAAACTATAATTAATGTTTTTATAATAGATCTTTTGTAGTGTCAGATTTGATACGTAGTATTGATCACAAGTGCTTTAATTAAGCATATAAAAATATCACTAAAAATGGCGATCAAAATCTAGCCCAATACATCGAAACGTATAGCTTTCGCCCTTGTGCCAGTCATTCTAATAAATATAATATTTCGGATTTGATTACTCACGAAAATGTGGTCAAATTGTCAATGACAAAATCCTCTTCACTAAATCTATATAAATAAATAAACCATTATTCATTCGGAATATTATGATTTGCTGATTACCATAACTCGTTACATGTTAATTAATATAATAGATATTTGTTTTATACATTAAACGCAAACATGTCCATTAACGACATCTAATATGTATATCACACCTTATACACCTCTCTTTCAAATACATTTTTAATATATCGTGACACCGAAAAGAGATACATGAGTGATAGATATTAATTCTAGGAATAAAATACTAATTGCATTAATGATCTCATTCTTATACTCTTGCTCTGCTCCGTAATACACATTTCGGAATCAAAATAATTTCATTTATTTTAAATTTTGTTGTAACAATAAATAATCTGAATTTTGATAAGTAAGGAAAACTAATTGTATACCCATAATTAAATACCATAATTATATGCTAATAATGTAGAAACTTGTTAAGGAAATGGTAATATAACTCTCTCAAATATTTATTATTTATATTAATTAAATAAACTATTATTAGTAATTATTTGGATATAATTATTATTAAATAAATAAATATAATAAATATTGAATATATAATATATTATAATAATGATAACTAGTAATATATATTTAATGTATCATATACTGATAATATAATTTATTTCGTGCTATACTTTTCTCTTTTTAGATTACTGACTTATATATTGATAATATATAATTTTTAATATACCTTGCTTCCGTGGAAGTCATTTTATATATTTAAAGAAGAAACTTTTGCCTCCAAGTTAGTCTCCATGTTTGTCCTGTCATTTTTACGTAGTTATTATAAGGTTGAAATGTATGTGATTATTAATGATATATATTTATTACTTTTTGTTATAATTTGAGTGCATACCTCAAGATATACTAATCAAAACCAAGCTGGGTTTTGTAGCTTTAGAAACCAGTTTCTTCAATTGGATAACTCATTACATATTTTTTATATATAAATAATATTATATTTTGAGTTAATTATATATGTATATAAATATATAATATTAAATAAATAACTTAAATGAAATCATGAATTGGTTGCAAACATAAGTATAATGATAGTATATTATATCATACTAAATTTTTGATGAATAATAATGTGCTCTTTTACTTTTTTTATGACTTGAAGTTCTTTTGTAATTAAATATAATTTTAGCATCCCTTATGCTTCCGTTGTAAAGTTCAATTTATAAAGAATAGTAAATAACTTTTGTACCTATCTCAATGTGTATATCCCGTATGTATAATATTATGTCTTATCTATGCATTTTATTCAGTCAGTGGAGATAAAGTGTTTTATAGATTTCTGTTGTATTAAAGGTTTATATGTTTATATTTTTTTTTCTATAAAATTAGATGTATTATACATTTTTTTTAAAAAAAAAAAGGTATAATAATGTTGGATATTTATTTATTATAATATATTAATTATTATAGTTATATATATTAGAAACTAAGGAAAAAAAACATAATATAGTATATATTATATATATATATATTATATATATCTTCTCAAATCCTTGCGACAAGCCTAAACAGCCTCAGATAACCGTAACCGCCCGAGGAGGGGCTTAACACAGATATAGTCTCCAATACATCGCTCCAAGCTTAATCTCTAACCGGTACACACAAATTACTTTTTGGTCCACTTTAGCTGCAATACGCTAAATCCTATCCGTACTCATATCTTCCGACTACAAATAAGGATCATCATTTTAGTAAATATCAATATACTGTTATCCAACTCAAAACATTCATCCCCTCTTCGTTCTTCAGTAGAAAAACAATTTGCTAAGTTTACACTCAGAATTAAGACCAATTATAAAACAGCGTTCTACTTGCTAGCAAAAGAATATTCCACAAAACACATAGAAAACAAACTTACCATAATCTAAACTCTCCTCCTCTTCTCAAACAATCAAACCAACACCTCTACACTACAAAAATTCATATCTCACTAAATCTTCTCTCTAAAATTTTACTATCATCTCTTCTCATGCTACAAAATCGCTCTCGTCATCACTACTCCCTCTTACATATCCCCCAAAACGTCTCTCGTCTCTTCTTACTTATGCATCAAGTCTTCTCTTCATCATACTACTCTGCATACTCCTCTCCTCGCAACTCCTTCAGTTGGTTTCCTTTCCATATCTGACTCACTATATCGAAGAAATCCATCCATCTCAATCAACTAATATATCTCAATATAAACATATATTCATCTATTAAAATACTACATATAGAACTCAGATCATCAACTCACTGATATAACTGAAAACTAACACTCCTTTAACAGCTTCCAAAATTTCTCTAGTTTCAAACATAACTTTCCAAAACATTCCACTTTCTGGTAACTTCTCCCGAAATCTGTTGAGCCAGTCGGGTTATAAAGATACAAGAGCATTTAACAAACAAGTCGTTTAAAATACAATTGGAAATAATAAATCCTCACAAAACCTAAAATCTCCAAACAAACTTACGTCAATATCCTCACTAGCCTCCACACTTACGCTCCTCATAAACTAAGTCATAAAACCACTCACCCACATAAACAGGAAACATTAATTAAAGCTCCCTCTCAAAAAACAAATATAAGGAACTCAAAGACTCATAACAAATATAAAATAACCATTGCAGACCGTAATCACACCATTAAAATCCTTTTAGAATAAATCTCATGACCACAGGACCCTTGACAATATTATTCATAACGAATAACACCGGAAACTCCTAGCGGAATATAGCTTAAACACAACTTATAGCACATTTATATTCTAAATATATAAGTTCCAGCATCTAAACTTTATTTCCTCATATCTGGAAAAAATCGCAATTACATATAATACCAAAGCCTAAAACCCCTGTGAAAAGGACCCCTCAATATACACCTCCTCTCGTAATCGTCTTATATCCTAACTGCCTATTCAACTAATTATGCAACTTCTCGGAAAACTTATTTCTATAAATTATAATTAATATACAGAAATGTGCAATATAATACAGTCCACACAAAAATTTTCAAATTTGAAATACCTATCACTGAAAAACTCAACCAACAAACAAGCACTACATTGATAAGCATCATTGACCCATAATAAAACGGTCCTTCTTTAATTGTGTTCACATATTTATTGCAACTAAAGAGTTCAACAACTCAACTTGCGTCACCCCAAACTATATTAGAGGAGGAATACTCAGATTACTTAATTCTGACATTAACGTAGAAGCTCCTTCACACCGAGGAGGAGGCAGTGTTCCTCGAAAACACATAGCTGAATCACGCTACATCAATATAAAACATTAACGCAAACCTAAATCGAACAAGAATCCTCAAATAAGAGATTTCTATGATGTACTACTTTGTATGCTATCAGGCATAAGACAAACAAGCACAACTCAAATTCGAGTGCGAACTCATCTATCTTGATATCGAAACTGTAAAATCGAATAATGGAGAGTCATCACTTCAAGGTAGCCAATCCTATACCTAATCTTTTCAATCCATATTTGCACCCGCATCTTTCCCTTGGACAACAGGCCACAAAACAAACCACATCATAAAATTCCTATTACAACCCAAGTCCTATACGCCAGAACGATACCTCCATACGCAAAATTGCAAATGTTCGCAAACTACTCATCAGAACGAGCTAAAGCACTGCAACAATCTAGACAACTAGACTCAACTTAATGTATTAATAACACCTAATCATCATAAAGACCGATGCTGTTTAAACGACTAACAGAATGTGTGCTGCTATAACATTTCTAAACATCTTCACCATAACTAAAGTCATCAATCACTCTAATTCACCACAGAAAGACACCTCGCGAACCTCACACCCAAAATTCCACCTTATAATAATTAACCACAGATAATCCTAAACTAATGAAAAACATTGGAAAGTTTGTATAGCATATCACACTCGACACTCATCTAAACTTCACATAATAAATCCCTCTCACTATGACTAAACATTTACGTTCACCTTGCTGACTCTATAATATAATTGTTTTCAAATTATATTAAGAATCATAGCCAACACTGAAATCTAGAGACTAACAAACCGACAATTAGCCCCCACTATTTTTAATCAATTTATCCATCCACTCTAAATAACGCCTCTCCTACATGGCAACCTCTCCTAACCAAAAATAATATGAAAAAATTACAAATAACACAAAACAAGGCCCTCAGATACTAACCAAATGGAGTTGAGTTATGAGAACAAAGTGGGAGTTGTTCAAAATGAAACCCTAAGATTGAATAGATACGGATTGAACTTTTTCTTACGTTATACGGAAAGGTAATAAATAATACAAGAGTTTTATTAATTCTCTAGATGATACTTAACTAAAGAGACCTTAGATTAAAATTACTATGGAACAGACTTTTTAAAATCATATCTTATAAAACAAATCTCCTGCGCAACTATACTACAATTATATATATATGTATATATAATATGATTTCCATGTACATACTAATAATTTATCCATTCATTCTCAGAAATAATATCATGTCAAAACTAGAAAACAAATATCTAGTATTTACACCCTTCTTAACTTGATAATATATAAATTATATTTGAGAAAAACATGTACCAATAATAACTATATACAATATAAACATACTAAACGAGCATATTCCAACCAGGATATTAGGTAATCCCATTTTTAATGACTCTAGAAAACACAATGCATATATAATCCTTGTGCAAATAAAGGTACGGATACCACCCAAACGTACAGTACAACAAACACAGATTTCAATTTAAACCAAGTCGATTTCAAACACTTGTTCAAATTGTAACCTGGCCCCTGAAATCAGTCTCTTCACTTTCTTTCTGACGTCGTTTTAACTCGTCAACCCTGAGCAATCTGTTTGAACAACTCCAGCCCTGGTAGATCTTGTGGAGGAGACCGCGCCGAGTGACGGGGCTACCTTTGGGGCAGTGCTGCAGCCCGTGAAGATAGGGTGGCCAGGGGCTGAGAAGATTCGGCTGATATATTATATATATATAATATATATATATATATATATATATATTATATTTAATATTTTATTAATATATTATATTATATTAATATTAATATATATTAATATATAATTAATTATATATATATATATATATATATATATATATTAATATATATAAATAATATTAGTATATATACTATATATATATATATATATATTTATATATATTAATTATATATATATATATATTATATATTATATATTAATATATATATAATATATATATATATATTAATTATATATATTAATATTATATATATATATATTATAATTATATATATTCAGAAGTTGAGGCAATTAAGCGCCAATGTGAAAGCTAGCTAAAATGACTCATCAATGTATAAAGCCTCAAAAGGCGCTCAAAAGTCGCCCAAAGTCGCCATTTGCTCGCACTGTTAAGGTAAAAAAGTGTGCGTATATTTTGACCAGTTGGGGAATATCGAAATTTTGTCTAAAAATGTGTCACGCCTCTTGAATTTGACGCTCATAAACCTTTTGAAGAGCGGCAAAAGCTGCAAATTGCTAGCTTTATATCCTATCTTAAAATTAAATTTTGCGTTTACGCTTCTATCAATAAATATATATATATATAATTTTCCGACTTTTTAATATATATATATATATTAATTATATATTTAATTATATTATCTATAACTATTATATATATTATTATTATTTAATATTAATTATATATATTACTATAATATTATAATATATATATATATATAATATATATATTAATATATTAATATATATATTAATATATATATATTAATATATATATATAGTATTTATATATTATATATATATATATATATATATATATTATAATATAATAGATATATATATAATATTATATATTATAATATATAATTCATAGGGCGTATCTGTTATATATATATATATATATAATAGGAGCGAAGAGGGACTTCACCCCCGCATATTTAAGCGGTTATATTTGTGAACTATATATATTATTATATTTAACAATTAATACTAGTTTTCAATTTTTGATAATAAATTAAGTTGTGAAATAGTCAATATTTTTAAATTGTTTTTATGTATGTAATAAGACATTAGATAAACGTATCTCATGTATTAATTATTTAAGTCTAATTAAATAAGATAAATTTAATAAATACAATAAATACTTGTGTTATCATAGTTGTATGTAGTATTTTTTATTTTAATTTCTTTTTTATAAAATTGTCTGATATAGAAGGAGCGAGCGAAAACATTTCACTCCAGTCTTGCACTATTAGTTAATGTAAAATCAGTACTTCGTGCTAGCAAAATACAGAATAAGAGTTGTAAAATATACTATGCTTTGCGCCTGAAATTAGCATATACGTTCATCTCCACTACGAAATCGTTGTACTTCATTTTCGTTTCGACTTAATAGAATATATATTTTTAATTATTACAGTATTTTTAATTATTATTATTATTATTATATTATTAATTAATTATTTATATTAATAGTATTATATAATTATTTTAATTATTATTATTAGTATATAATTAGTAATTATAATGATTATGAATATGATTTTATATTATTATTATATGTAATATTATTTAGTATTTAATGTATTATAATTATATTTAATTTAAATATTTTTAAACACATATTATTTATCAGATAATTTTTCAATTCAACTTATTTTTTTCTACTGTTATATATTTTATTTATTATATATATAATATTTTTAAAAATATATTATGGTGATTTATAATTAATATTATTATTTAAGTTTTTAATTAATTACTATTATTAATATATTAATCAGATAATTTTTCAATTCAATTATTTTTTTCTACTTTATATATTTATAGGCGTAATTATATATATTATTATTTATATTATATGTATTATTATTATTATATATATTTATAATTATATTATTTATTATATTATTAGTCTTAATTTATTATATATTTAATTTAATTATTATTATAATTATATTTTATTTATTGATATATTATTATGTATAGCCAATTTTAATATAATATATAAGGCGGATATGGTATCTGTGTATTTATTATGTAAGCGCATCTGAAAACTTAAACCTATTATAATTTCATTGTTATGTGTTAATAATAAATTGGGATAAGAATAGCAAAATATGAGTATAAATGTGCTTATAAGGGAAAAAGATAATTGTACAATAAATGAGTTGTATATGATTATATGATGAATAGTTATACGTCTCTAGAATGATTGCTAACTCTTGAAATAGTTATATTGAGTAGTTTAGATGCTATGCATAATATATAGGTACTTTTCACTCATGAAAAATAAGACCAAGATGACTTGGAGTCAACTTATGTAGCTCTTCATCCTTAGCTCAAGCTACTTTGAGTCTGGTCAGTGAAGCTATATAAATGAAAAGTAGGTGATATGTATTATTGTAATGATATAATAATGTGGTTTAAATGCTATATACTACCAACGTATAATAAAAAACTCTTTACTCACGTACGTTTGACATGATATAAAATCAACACATTAAGCTATGAAATCTGCTTATATATAACTACTGATCGTTATATAGTACTTATACACCTCGTATACTATAATTTTTATTTATGAATTATTAATTTACTTTTAATTTTATAATATATTCATATAATTTGGTAATTATAATGAGGTAGGATATTATTATATTATATTACATATATATATATGAATAATAGAGATATTTTATTAAGTTTAGTATTATAACTCCTCTTTTTGTAAGATTACGTCGCCTCGATTTCTTTGACTTACAGAAAGTATAAAACTCTCTAATTCGCTAACACTGCTCAATTGTATAACGCTCAGGAGTCTAAAGCTCGTTCTCGATGGAGATGCTCTGTATGTAGCACAGTGAAGACTGTATTCGTCGAGACAGAACAGTTTGTCACCAAAACATCTGCAGCCATATGAAGCACAAGTACAGGCAGTAATATTCTCCTAACATTCACGTGACAACTTGATGTACATTGGAGAATATTTGTAACACTAGTGAAGCGCAGCTTGCTCTAGTAGTTGCTTAGTTCATTATGTACATTCGAAGTGTATAAGCAAACAAACGAGGCACAGAGATATATCTATATTAATGTACAGGCTTAGAGCATTTTCAAAGAATATTGATATATGATAGTACCCGTACTTGTTTGTCACTATATACTATAGCGGCTCGTTAATAAACACTATTATCGATCGCAAAAAAGTCTATCAATACATAAAAACATTTTTTCTCAGAGATATTTTGTACTTTAATAATAACTCACAAGTTCATTCATCAAGAATTAGTGTGCAGACATATATAATTATCTATTACGCAATCGATTCGCAATAGATATGTGTATTTAGCATTTTCTATAGATTACTTAGGCATACATGATTAAATAGACAGATTTGGGCCGATCACTTATTATCGCATAATGTTCTAGCTCGGGAGCCTTAAGACTACGCATTAATACGCTGAGGTGAAGAGACTCTTATAATTAATCGCTCAACTTCACTTCAACATATACATGCAGACTATTAACAATACATGACATGGAACATCCGCTGAGCATGAGCTGCTTACACAGCCATAATGGTGACTATAAGATACTAGTCAATCTTGGTCAGGGAAGTTGGGGTATTAACCTTATGTGTGGTGATCAATCTCAATATGTTTCTGTGTCTTTTCGATGCCCCAAACACCATGAACACTATCAAATAATATCCAACTAGCAGACCACTCATATTTCATCGTAGTTTTCATGACGCTCAACTGTGCGCTCCACTGTCTTTACTCACAAATCTCTCGTTTGTATCCAGTCTTCCGCAGACCAAATCTGAAACTTGAAGTGTATACCTCACTTCTCTAAATACGCAGCAGCTATATATATATCTCACGCGGAAAGGAGATCTTCTTCTCTATTTCATACATCGATCTATAGCAGCTTCACAATTCTATCCAAACACACCTAATAAAACTATAGTATATATATATAAGCACCGTGATATTACTTAATACTAATAATTGCCTCACAACACCTTATAATAGCCAATGCCATACCTAACAAATTTCTATTTAAGTTCGTACGTATTGACTCTCTCTACTCACCTCTACTAGTTACCCGTAGACATATAACCCTGTAACCTTATATAATTTAATACAGACATAATCATCTAAACAAACAATCCTCCTCCCCTCCCTTATATAACTCTATTACCTATTCCCTACTTCTCCCCTTTCATTACAATGATAATACTTATAAAACTCACTCTATACACATAAACCATAGTTATATTCAAGTTCCTCACGTAACTCTCATTTTTATTACTTACTAAAAAACAAGTGTTCTGAGTATATTGGTGAATATCTTCACCCTATTCTATACCCTAATACTTCTAAGAATACCATATATGTAAGTATGGAACTAACTGAACACAAATTCAATTTACTTTTATCACCCTGCTTACATACTACTCAACATAACATACCACTATATAGGTTATAAGATTATAAACGTTTGATAACGATATACATTTTTATAGCTATATACTACTTCCTTTTGAGCACAGATAAAACCATAACTCAAAATCCTATTCCTAGTACATAACCTATATAATAAAACATTAACTAACCCTTACATAAAATCACACCTTATATATATAGAACACTACCCTATATATATATCCACTCTTAATAACTATATATATATATCTATATTTTTTTTTCTTTCTCATCTCGATTGTCCGTTGCTTAATAGGTGTTGGATTGAATTATGTGTATTATCTCTGTTCTCATTCTAACTTATATCATTTATTATCCTCTCTATGAATAATGAATATTCAGGAAACTCGCAGCCCAAGACTTTCCTTTTCTATACAATTGATACATTATTAGGTTACTACCAATCCCTATCTTCACCTCTACTCTCATAAAATATATGTCTACAAACAACTTACTATTATACTATTCTCAACTCATCTACCTTACATAGGAGCTTTATCGTACTTCTCTTCTGTTGTCCTCTCACCACAATCACTCTTTCTCTCCGTACCAACTCCGTCAAACCAATCTTTCTCCTTCATGCATTCTTTTCCTCATACAAAACCTACCATATCTCTTACCACACTTTATAACTTACGTAATCTCGTCCCTCATTACTCAAAGTCCTAAAAACTACTCTCTCTCCTACATTCTCTCTCTCTCTCTCTACTACCTCTCAATTCCTCGTCCTATACTCATAACTTCTCTACCTTCGCCTATCTCCTCAATACTCATTCAGTTCTTCATATACACTTCTACTCTCTCTCATCTCTCCTCTCATACACTTCATCTCTAGTCAACGTCTCCTCTCTATTAATAAGATGCAGTTTTGAACTTTTTGACTTGTTACTTTTTTTCTCTCACTCACATTTTCTTCAAAGGGTTCGTGGCAGTAATTTTAGCTCGCTCCGTCTCTCTCTTTCCCTTCTCTCCCTCTCTCTCACACACACAACTACACTATCTATACAAATCACATGTCATACAACAAACATCTTGTAGAATAATTATTTTTGACCTGTATGCATCTAATGTGTTAATTTGCATTATGACCTGTTGAGTTGTCTCATACTGCGTTCGTGTGTGTTCTTCGTGTGCACTACCGTTCGAATTTAATTCTTCTGTGTTCTCAGAATTTATATAAGTGCTAAGTCTGTATTGTAATCGTCTTCTTTTCTCGTTCCTACAGATTGTCACTCATTACCATATATGATCTCGTCTCCTTATTCTCTTATCTCTTCTCTCATGTCCTTATCACTTTTCTTTATTAATTCTCGTCTATTCTCTTCATTCACTCTTCTTACCTTACTCTTCATACTCATTACTCTCTCTCTCTCTCTCTCTCTCTCTCTCTCTCTTCTCTCTCTCTCCTCTGTCTCATCTCTATAACTCTCTATCTATCTCTCTCTTCTTTCTTACTTCACTCTTCATCTGCATTTGTGAAATTTTTTTAACTTTACGGAAAGTTGCAATACATTTTAAGATTATATCAGCCGAATATAATGTTATTTGTAATAATAAAGTTTCATATAGAGTCTCTCAATTTGAATTGAATATTTTTGTTTTATATTTATAATTTAATTATAATATTTATTTATATTTTATATATATATATATTTATATATTTTATACATATTATTTACGGAAATACATATTACTTATATTTTAATATTTATTTATTATTAATTTTTATATTTATATTTATTTTATTTATGTTATTTATTTTATTTTTTTAACTATATTGTTGCGTTTTTCTTTCAGTATATGAAATATATAGTGTTCTTATATTTCCTTGTTCGTGTGTGTCGTGCTTGATAGATTTTATTATTTGTTTAATGTGAACTAAATAGAGGATATATATTTCTCTCGATAGCATAGAATATATTTATTGTATATATTAGTTTTGTGACACTCTATTAATAAAATCTGTATAATATAGGTGTGTGCCTATAATATATATGGGGTGTACGTCTTAAACATTATATATAATTCTAGCCAATATGTTAAATGAGGTACATGTAAATACTTGGTTTACGTAGCTGCTCTATGTGGAATAAGTATACTTACTAATCTATATCCTTCTAAATATAATTTAAGCTATGCTAGGCCCGTTTCATCTTAAATATTAATAAAATAGCAACAAGGTGATTGCCATAGTTATGTTCAGTGAATGTCTTAATTTACATGATTATTTACATGATTAAATTACAATATTTGCAAATTGCTTATTGAAATTTAATTATATTCTTGAATTAGTTATCATATATATAGATCTTTTAAGAGATAACGCTCATAAAATACTGTGAGGATATAGCTATTATAGTGACGTCATGTCCAATGACTGATAAGCTTTATTATATGTATTATAAATATATTAAGCGTTCATTAGATTATAATTAAACAATAATTATATATATATATATATATAAGTTATCCTAATTCGTATTAATTATGCAGTTTTTAATTTAGATGTGATTTATGATAAGTTGGTGGAATTTGGAAGTCAGTGTGCTTTATTCAGTCTCTAAATCCATATCGTTAATTCAGATTTTAAATATTCCGCAATGCTCAAATAGATAGAGTTAAGGAACAGAAAGATGAATATGATAGTAAAATCATCATATTTGATTGGTGGTAGATGTTATTATCAAAATATAAAGTACAACATAATAAGATAACTAACTATCTCACACAATATACTCAAGTAAGTAACTATAAAATATAATATATATATATATATATATTATTCTAGTATATAATTGTATTATATTATGTAGTTGTGAGGTCTCAAAGTATCAGTTGATTTAACACTAGAATAGAACAGAAAGTAAATAAAGAGCTTGTGTGAATAAAATCGTAGAAAAGGATAAAAGAATATTAGAGACGTTATAAAAATGCTCTTTGCTCAAAAATAAGTATTATAATCAAAGAGTGATGATAAGGGATATAATTTACTGTTGGACTATAGGAATGATGAACTTCCAAAACAGAAGAACCTTTGATAAAAAAACAAAAATCGAATTTTCAAACGCAATCAATCAGGAAAGGAGGACAGTGACGCTCCATCAACGAGTTGTCATGATATGGATATGACGATCGGAGAGTAAAAAACTATACAAGATAGTAAGCAATTAGAAGGAAGAGAACCCATAAACGGAAGGGTAGCTTATATGAGAGCAGTGACGCTTAGCTATTACTTCCGTCAAAGGCTTTATGGATATAGTCAATGGACGCCACCACGCAAGGACTCCCCATAGGTCTACTCTTATAAAGAGGCAGAAGACCATAAATTCGCTAGATAGGCAAAAATGTCACCAGTTGACCTCGAGCGTCGAAAGCCATACTGATGATATGAAAGAAGGGAATGAGACTACAGATGATCCTAGAAATTTATTAAGTTCATAAGAGAGTTTCTCAAAAATATTTTAGTATAGATAAATACTAATAGTAAGAGCTAATTGGGCGATTAGTTATTGAAGGTAATGATAGATAGGCTATCCTATTGTTTAGGCGATCAGTTTGAACATATGCGCGCTTCCTAAATAAGGAAAATAAGTTATGTAGATGTAAGGATACATGATGTAAGTAGAGTATATTGAACGAGGTCAGGCTGCCAGTACTCTCATGAAAAACCACTCCTCATAAACACGGGGTAGGAATTGTAAAACCCAGCGCAGCTAAGGCTTTTCCATGGTACGTTCATAGTATATCTCAATGGTTTATTTCATGCACACGATGCATGTGTAATTCACAGGTAAAGACATGGGAAACCTGAGATGGAGAAGGAGTAGAGGAGGGAATGCCAGAATCGTTCCAGGGTTAGATTAATCTAGATGAATAATAAGTTGTATTCCTATCGCGCTTCAGCCTTTTCAAAAGATTAAGTGACTTACCAGAACGCCAGTTCTCATAGAGAGATGTAATGGAGGATAATTGTTTTAGAATACAAAATGGTTGTTAGAGATGAATTTTGGCAAGGGCCTCTTTGAATATTTTTATGCTAGCAGAGTGTCATCCAAATAACCTGGTCAAATTGTTTTCTTTCAGTTTTAATTGTCAATTGAATAGTTGGCGCACTTTTCTTTATTGAGTAACGTGATATCAAGCGGCGCAGACTCGTATAACTGCATGTTCTCGAGAAGTGCTGTAGTAACAAAACTCGTTTTTGGTTATATAAAATCTATATAAATATATTGAAACTCAAATATATAACTATATATAATATAATTTATAATTAGTTATTAAATTGTAAACTATATATATATATATATAATTAACAATAAATAATAATAATTATAAATAATTAGTAAATAATTAAATATAATAATTAATATATAAATAATTAATTAATAATAATAATGAAGATTATAATAAACTAATGTAAATATAATATAAATAGTATTTCATGCTACAACACGATAATGTTAAATACATGGTTTTAGTTTCCTGTATATTTATGATTAATATAGATTCTATCTTTTATAGAGTTAAGACTAATTAATATTTATATATAATAATATTAAATATAATTTAGCGCCATTAGCTTTCGCTTGATATAACGTGATGAAATAAATTAATAATAATTTATATAAAGTAAGTTAAATTTAAAATCTAATAATAATGTTAAGAGGGTAATCTTATATAAAGTAATATAATAATAATTTAGTCACTAGTGGTTTTTCACTATATTAAATTTTTATGACTATTCTTGATGATGTAATATTATATTTATCGTAATAAGTGTATAATATAGCTCACAAAATAATTATAGGCCTTAGAAAATATTTATGATGATTCTCGCGGCAAAAGAGGCCATACGCGCACATATCTTTATCGAGTCAGCCAAGAACAATCATGTGCTTGGGGACACTGTATCTAAGGTTCCTCAAGCAGTAAGAATAGACATGGCTAGTAATCTAAGACGCAGTTATGTATTAAATAATCCTGATGCTCTACAAGAATTCAATAATCTAATAAGATTTGGCGTAATATTGTTTGTATATTGTAAACAGTAGTTATTTGCATGGATAACGAAAAAAGGAGCAATATACCGCCGTTCCTGGATACTTTTTACTCCTCAAAGGCTATATATATAATATATAGTGAATAAGATGGCGGAATAATCTCGAATATGTAATTTAGATCTTAAAACATAAGTGAATAGTTTTAGCCAGTCACATGTGTAGATAAATGATAGGTACTATGTAAGAACTCTCATTGCTTTTACTACTATTATTAGGTATTAAATTATATAGTATCTCCTCCTACGAACATAGAGGTGAGTGCTGTTCTGATAGGAGTGATTAGGTGTACGAAAATAATATAGTCGAACCATCTGGACGTAATGTGACTCGTCATATCATTAACGCTCGATGTGTTGGAACGCTTAGTAGTGTGACTAAGACTCTAGTAAGGTTGCCAGACTGTGCGAATCGCCGGTTCTGGTAAATTCGGAGGCAGGTAAATCTGTTAATTTAGGAAACAGAGGCAGAGGTGTACTGTGCATCGGAACAGTAGTAAGGTGCTGGAGATGTCTATATTCGTAGCGCGGTAGGCTGCTATGAATGTTAAGCCTGGCTGAAGTGTGATATATAGTAGTGACAAGTACTGAGGGAGTTGGCATGTAATAGGGTCAGGTTTCTGAGTGATATGGTGTGAGAGTAAGAACAAGTTGATGTTAAAGGCTAAATGGATATAGCATAAAGTCATTTTAAATCGATATTATCTTGCGAAGTAGTGAGGCTAGATGGTATGCGTATATAGGCTGCCGTAAGGTTGGTAGGAGGATAATTATATGGAAGGAGTTGGTGAAGAAGCGGGACATTGTTCGAAATAAGCGCGTTTGATTCCTATATATCCACTGTATATGTTTGTCGCTTTGCCTCCTAGTACTTCTCTAGTTATAAGGTGATGAAAAGAAATCATTTCTCATATGATTAAGTAAACGTATTTTTAATACGCAGGAATATAAGGTTACCCCGTTACATAGTGCATGGTAGTATTTAGCAATAGGGCTACGGTATATTATATGGTAAATCTAATGATACCCTCACGATAATTATATATATATAATACGTTGTGAGATGACAAAGTACTCCAAATCCGTCATAGATAGCATATTGATAATATAGTGATAGTGACTGGAAATATATATGGAGTAGGTGGCGTGTAGTAGCAAATAGACTCTATATATATAGCGCTTCCATACGCCTCAGTTATACATATTGTACGAAGGCTAGAGCCAGTAAGGTGTGGTGTGCTGGTTCGTTAGTTTATTTGGTGTAAGCATAGGGAAGTATAATATACGTATCTATACCAGGTATTCTCGGAAGTGTGTATATATTATATAGGTATGCTACTATATAAGTACTATATCAGAGCAGTCATCAGCAAGTTATATTGATGCAATATTGATAATATATATATAGGTCATTCTTTTGTATGAAGTTTTCTGTAAGTACCGTAAGATAGACATAAGTGAGTGTGAAGAGTTTCTAGACCAATTATGATTCTCTCTCTAGGGTATATTTCCATGCGGCTACATTAAGATGATAGGCCTTTTAGCTAGTCTATGGGAACCTTATATACTCTTATGTAAGCCCTTGTACAGTGACTTGCGTAGATGGTAGTACTTGCCATAAGAAGTGACTCAGTGATAAGTAGCGCTTAGAGCCGATTAAAGTCATAAGGTTACTATCCATGATATATGTGTAGGTAGATAATCATAAACTGCCCTACTTAGGTTCTGTAGACACTAATGTCGACGGTGTATAGCCTGTGTGCTACAAACTTAGGCCTATAGTATCAGTCTGTACTAAGAATATGTCATAATAGTAATATATATATATATATATAATACTGAGCCAATGTATATGTCTCTCGTCTGGTAAATGATATCACTTGCACATATAGTGAGTAATGGCTTTCTATCCCATTCGCAGTGTATATTCTGGATCAATGCCAAGTTGAAGAATGTGTAGTGTTAGAAACCATATTTTACGAGGATAGGTGATATAAGGGTATATACCGACTATATCTAAATGTGCTCACATCATACTATGGTGTATCGAAAACGTTCACCTCAGTAGGGAAGAAAATTTAGCTGATAGAGGTGCCTAGACAGTGTGCCTGTGCATTCTTATTAGATTTTTGACAGTTGAGACACTAGTTGCGTATGTGTCTAACTGTATTTTAATACATCCTATATTAGTTAAAGGACTTGGACCAGAGAAATCTATATTATCGTATTTTATAAACTTTGACTAACCTTATTACCCCTTCTTGGCATAGTGCGGACACGATCTGACTTGAAATGGTATTAAACTACTATCATTTATACTGTCAGCTATATAATGGGTGAGTTTATATATATATATAGGTATATCTACTTGAGTATAACTGAATAGTAAATTGTGCGGAAGAGCGTCGCATAACAAAGTGTGGAAAATATAACCAATAATCTTAACTCAGTTTGAATGTATTACTATACTACTTATAAGATAGAAGGTAGTGAGAGGAAAATATAGTAAATTCTCTTCGAGTTGCTGCCTAAGTCTCGATGAACCTCACATTCGACGAATATCCATAAATTATTATTTTATCTTAATGATTATGACAATGGTGAGTGAACCGCTTACATGAGACTAGTGGCGAATATTATTATTATATATTATTATTATTATTATTATTATATGATTATTTATTATATTATATATTATCTT